>LPNX011102056.1:0-33214 GCA_001517045.1 Pseudotsuga menziesii | reverse complement strand
GATTTTATGCATTGTTATGCTGGAGGAATCGGGACTCTCTTTGCCTACACCTTTGCCCTGGAGGTCTTCCCTTGTGTTGCAGAGCTTGGAGGCTGAGTTTTTTGGAGAAGAGAAGCAGCAGAACCAGATCAAGGTTTCGTGAGGTGCCAACTTGAAGAGAAGGTATATTGTACTTGTTTTCAAGATTAATAAAGATGTGATGTCCTTCTTCTTCCCAAATCATTGTTCAATGTGTAATTGAATTTATGTTTCTGATCATATGATGATGTTATTCAGATCATTTGTTTATGTTTACTTGATTATCATTGTCTTATATGTGGTCATAATGGTTTGAGGAAGGTATAACTTGTTTTGCAGGTCTCTTGGAGCGAGAGGAGCAAGAAGAGGATTGAAGAGAAAGCTTGGACCAGCCTTCAGTTAATCAGGTGTGGACCTTTCTCATCTCTGAAACTTGCTGTTATATACTTGCTGAACATTGTGCATCTCTCTTTCAACCCCAGTACGTTGATGGCCTCTTAAACCCTAGCCATAGGATACTTTCCTTTACAACAATTTGTACTTGAGATCTACCTAAGGATGAAATCATTGTAGAATATTATAGTGAAACTTATGATGAAAACCGTAATGTGCATGATGGGACTCCTACATGTTCTCCATATAATGATGACAGACTGGAATATTTACTGCCTTGTTCCCAGTTTTCTAAAGAAGATGAGTATGAAAATGAGGACAAGTATAACTTGGATCATGATACAAGTGACAAAGACTCCCTTATGTCTGACAAATATGTTGAAGAGGAATCCTGGACATTCATGGAAAATCCAATCTATGAGGAAAATAATGAACCAAAAACTTTGGATGGTTTTGTTGATTCTCCTGTCTATGGCATATCTAAAGGAGAGAACATGGACCTTGTGGCTTTGGAAAATTTCGATATAGAAAAGGGGCATGCAGTGTATCCATATGATCAGTCTGAGCCATATATCACTATCAGTAATGAAGACAAAGAGGACTTGATATCAGAATGTAATATCAGCAATGGAGAATCCATCACATCTAACATAGATGGCGGTGATGACTATTGGAATTTTTGTGAATATATTATTAAGAATGCCATCTATTCTATATCCAGCAAGGGGAGTGTCTATTTAGAAATTTGTGGAAGTCTAATTTACTATACTTACACAGAGGAAATCATGGATCTAGAGACCTGGGAAAATCCTAGTATGGAAGAGGAGCATTCAAAACTCTTATATGATCATTCAGAATCATATCATTCAGAGCCATACAAAGGTATCAATAATGAAGACATTGAGAAGCATTGTTGTGAAGCAACAGATGTGATGCAGTCAGTAGAATATCAGTCTCAGACATCTTTTTCAAATATAGAGGTTCCTTGTGATTTGGAGCTACTTGGGGCTTGTGCAACGAGTTATCATTTGATAAGCCCCGGTGATCAGTATGATGATGTAGTCAGTCTGCCTCACTGTTTTGATTGGTATATCAGTCCTATCCAGTCATGGATAGAAGCAGCCTGCATGAGCACATACAAGTTGGGGAAGAATTTTTATGACATTATTCATGCCTATGATCTCCCATCCATCCCGCCCATTCTGAATCATCATGCCGGTTTGCATTTTCTGAATAAGGTATCCTTACTTTGGCTGGTAACCAAAGACAAGGAAATTTTTTTTTATGTTAATAAAAATCTTAGGTGGTTACATTGGATTTTTTATTACACCTAACCTTTTTAAATCACGCTTAGAGTAGGAAAATAAGCTCCTAAAAGAGAGCATTTACTTTTTGCATTTATGTTTTGTACTTAGCTATAATAAAAAAAAATTCATTAGTTAATTACATTTATTTTGTTTAAATAAATGAGCTTAATGGTTCATTTGGTTTTTATATAAACATTGTGCTACTGAGGTTTTCTTGTCAAGTTGAGATGTTTTTACATGCTATATAAACTAGAGATTCTGGTGTTCTCGTATCCTCTCCTTGCCTTAAAGACCAAATTGAGCACACGTCCCACAGTTGGAGCCAGAATGTTACCACCTAAGTTGTACTTAGTTGTTTTTTATCAAGTGATCTTGGTGAACCGGACAAGGATAACTTGTTCGGACTTCAGAAGACCTTCAGTCTTGTTTCTGGGAAACTTTGTTGTACTATATCACATGTTCATACCCCATGGGGGAATTGTAATAAATGTTCTAGCATGATAGTGTCTATAAAAGACTCGGTCTCTTAGACTTTATTTGTCAATCCGATCAACCCAGGGTGTTTTTTCCCTTGGTTATTATTGGTTGTTGAATAAAGGACTAATAATTTATGAGTTTTTCACTCCATACCTCCAAAGTTGGGGTGGTTGGCTTGGCATTTAGGCCTATTGAGGTTATTAGAGTCTCTGTGTCAATGTATAAACATGATAGGCATCATGTTTGAGTCATATGAACATGTCTAAGTCCCCCTAGGTTTTTAAAATTTTTTATTTTTAAAATTTTTTTTTTCAGTGTTTTTTATTAAAATTTAATTTTTCCAAAACTTAGGCTATTTTTTAATAGTTTAATTTGGAAAATTGGTTTTGTAATAAAATTGGGATCGGAAGTCAGATTCAGTCCTGTAGGTGCTCATTTTTAAGCTAAGAGCACCCAGTAAACCTATAGACCCACTATTGCTGTGCTTGTTATTCTCTCAGTGAAAAGATCCTAACATAATGCTAGCTGAAATGTTGAAAAACTAACATGGTATCAGAGCTAACCTGAGAAGAAGACATTGTGCAGCTACAGGAACTAGGGATTCCTATTTTGTGGATCTTCCTCCATAGATTTTCAGCAAAAGCATGCTAGGATGACTCTCCATTGAAGGGTGCATCTTTCTGTCGATGCGGAATTCAATTTCAAGCATTTTCAGTTTCGATGTGGAAATTAGGGCTTTCTACAGAAGAGGAATTTTTGAGTGAGACCAGCATAGTATTTTTCTCCTCATCAAAACCAAAGTGTAGAGACCTCGATCAATAAATTTGGTTGGGTGAAACTCCGGGAAAGTCAAACCCTAGTTTGACCCCGAGCTAGGAGAAACCCTAAATACTAAAACTGATACGTTTTGGTACAATAGCTGTATTCTGAGATTGGCAAAGTCTCAAAAGATAAAAATTGTAGGAGCCTAATATAAAATCCTGATGAACACTGTGTCCAAAAATCAGCCTCAGATTCGCTATATTCTAGGAGATATGATCTCTCCAAGTTAGGGCTCCATCCTCTTCCAGAAATCATCCATAAACAAGACACCTGGGGAGATCCTAGCGGGATCCCTCAGCAAGGTGCTGGTTCCTTCTTCCTAGCTGGGTCTAATAAAGAAATGACTCTTATCACATCGCAGCCCATAGGATGATGTTCAACTTTCTTTTCTACTCAACTCGTAACCTGCGATATCTCACACCACAGCTCCTCCAACAGTGGGATATCTCCTTTCTATACTGCGATACTTCCTACAGTAAGACTCAATATGAATCTCAAGGTCCGAAGGCTTTCTCTCTTAGTATAATAGTTCAGTTAACCTTCATAAGGGTGTTACGCAATCTTCACTTAAGCTTCTACAGTAACCCACTGGACATTACTTATGCTCAACTTGCTGAACTAAATATACAGAGTTCATTTAACACTGTAACTATTAACTGTCATGAATCAAGCACTGGTAAACTCATACACAGAATACTTAACGGATTCAACTCGCAAGTAACCTTCTCAGCTACTATAAATTGATAGATAGCATACATACATTCATTAACTGTTAAGCAAAGTTCATGTAATGAATAACAAATAGAAAATAAGTAAACACAATCACATGAACAGTTGCACAACACGCGTATTTTACGTGGTTCACTTCCAAGGGGGAAGCTGCATCCATGGGAACTGGTTTATATATTATATCTTGAGAGAGTAAACACAATTCCGCTACAACCTATTATGCAGCTTGAGATATTCTGGGAAAATCCATGCACAAAGCCGGGAGCCCTTCTCTCTTAGATCTCTTCTCCTTCTATATTGCCTTCTTCTTACAATATACTCTTCCTCTCTCTCTCACTCAATCCATGCGGATTGTTCAATCCCTGTGGATTGTTACATCCATGCTCAAGGAGCCAGCTACTAATTACAGTAAGATAACTATAGACTGAATAATAGAACCAGAGCTCAACTCTTCCTTAATGTCTACTATCTACGAGCTAACATACCAACTGACTAGATAACTGTCTAACTATCTCAACTGACCCACTAGCTAACCTTTCATAATACAAAATACATGCTTATATAGGCGGCCCGAAGGTCTCACCATGTTACAACACTGTGGGCCTTTCCCAACAGTAACCCAAAAACCCTAACTGTGACAGTTGGCCTATCTGTACTTTGAACTACTGCTTTTCGTCACACCACAGATTTCTGCAGTCTTCCACGGTTCCAGGCGCTGATTGTGGGTATGGGCACCACTTCCTCGGTTTCTCCCCTTCTGTCCTTTGTCTTCAATACCTCAGCCCATTTCTCCTTTTCCATTTATGAGGGTAGCTGAGCCCTCCTCTCTTCGTCGCTTCCTTAAGTGCAATGGTTGAGCTCTCTCTTCTCGGCCACTACCTTAAGTGCAGTGGTTGAGCTCTCTCTTCTCAACTGCTTCAGGTACTATTTCCTTTGACTTTCTTGTCCTGATATAGCATATTTTCTTGTAGCTATGGGGCCCTGCTCCAACAGTCCCCTAACACTCACTTGTGGCTCGTCCCCGAGCCACTAACAGCTGGCTTTTCCTGTTGTAGCTTCTCCTTGGCTTCCTGCAAAGTCCTTGCGAATCACTCCCTGAGTCCTACGACTTCTTTGTCCATAGCTTCAACACACTCTTGTGCCGCTTTTTTTCTAAAATAGTGTCAACACTTTCCTTAAGTGAAGCTCCAGAATAAATGGCGGGCCATTTATAGGCTGCTTAAATTTGAGAATGGCCTCAGGTTTGTACCATTCACCTCAAATTATACTGGAGCACTTGTCCGAATAGACTCATCCAAGCCATCATCATTCTGAATATAGGGGAAGTAGATGTCTTTCAGCATACATTTAAGTTGATATGCCCATTGGTACAACTTCCATGAGGAGACATGTCCTTTTCCAGCTTTAATGTAACTACCTTCTTGGACATTTTCTGTATCTCTCTCAATTTCAACATCTCTGCTTCGTTCCTTTCCTGTTTCCTTTTGTTTTTCTGAGTCTTGGATGCCTGTTTCTTGGTCCTTTTTTCTTTCCGTGAGATCTTCTGGGAAACTCCACGCGCACACCCGGGAGCCCTTCTCTTTCTTTTTCTCACTTTTCTTCTTCTTTGCTCTGAACTGGACTCTTCTACTATCTGAGCTTGAATCCTCATCCTTGACGTCTGTCTGACCTGTGGTGCACCTAATTTCACAACCTTGGGCGGCGGCGTCATAGCGGACACGAGGCCACCATGATGGAATCATCTCACAATGTCTTCTAAAGGTTCCTCCTCAGACATACACCACTCGGTGCAATACTCTGGAATAACAATGGCTGCGAAATTGGGGAAAACTAGCACTCTATAACTGGAGTATCTCTGCATAGGGAAAACTCTTCAAATTGCTCTATAACTCTCAGAAATCGCTAAAGTAACCCTTCTGTTGGAATGATCTGTGTATTTATAATGAATACGATAATCTCTGAACCAACGGTCACTTAGAATAGACCCGTCGGTGGTATTAATTGCATGGATAAGACAACATCCGTCATCCTAATCCTCATTAAGTGCTAAAATCTTATCAAATCTCCCTTGAGACTTGTGTGCAGGCACCGACAATCTCGACCAATATTTACCAAATCTGGGAAAATCATTGTACTGTTTCCAAATCTAGGGCAACGTATACTGGTCATATTTACATTAACTGCTTGTCAGAAGGTGAAGTGACTAGCCCTCTGTCCCTTTACAAAATCATCCACATCGCACGGGGAACATTGCATCGCTGCGATGTCATACCGCATCATCCTGAACCAAAGTGTTGGCATGAACTCCACAACGTTCAAAAAACTCCGCAAGCGTTCTATGACTTGCGCAACATAAATTTTCCTTCTGCGATTCCTCATACTTAGAATTTTTTTTTTCTTTTTAGTGTAGACTAGTTATAGGTGCGATGCCTTCTTTCAACTACACTAGACATCTACAATTCACATAAACTGTCTGAGTTAGGGCTAGGAAGTGAAGTGGCTATCACTATAAAGCTTAAGCCTACTGCCATTAATAAAGGTAGGGACAAGCTCCCCATTCAGTTTACAGAGCTGAACGACATCTCCTTCTGTAACTTGCTGAATCTGATATGGCCCCAACTAATGCGTCTTGAACTTCCCTGGAAACTTAAAAAACTTGCTGTCATAAAGGAGCACTAGGTCTCCTATCTGAAAATTCTTGCTCTTGATGTGCCTGTCATGCCAAGCTTTTTCTCGTGCCTTCTGCACTTTCTGATGAAATCCTGCGATAAATCTGTCTTCTTCTAAGGCAAGAAACTGCGCTATTCTTTCATTCATTGTATCTGTATCAGCCATCTCAGTAATTTGAGCAACTCTTCAAATGGGAATAATATATTCCATAGGCATAATAGCCTCTTGTCCATACACCAAGTTGAAAGGTGTGTGTCCTGTAAGTTTCTTACATGTAGTCCTATAAGCCCATAATACAACATTAACCCTAAGGTCCCGATCATCTCTTTGGCTGTTACAAATCTTAGTAAGAGCATTCTCTATAATCTTGTTAAAATCCTCCACCATACCATTAGCTTGTGGGTGGTAGGGAGTGCTCTTATGGTGCTGTATCTGAAATTCCTCCGTCAAGGCCTGAATAGTGCGATTCAGAAAGTGTGTTCCTTGATCACTCATAAAAATTGCTAGACATCCAAATATACTAATTATGTTTTCAAAAATGAACTGTGCAGCTGTAGTAGAATCACAATTCCATACTGATTTGGCCTCTGCCCACCTGGTGAGGTATTCAGTTCTTGTGATGATGTATCTCGCACCAGTTCATTTTTCGGGTGGGTTGATAGGACCCACGAAATCTATAGCCCACTTGTCAAATGCCCGTAGCGTAATCTGTGGTCGTAGTGGCATTTCATCTCTCCGTGAAGGTTTTCCTACCCTCTGGCAAATATCGCAGCATCTGCAAAAATCCTTAGTGTTTTCGTACAAAGTAGGCCACCATAATCCTGCAGCTAGAATTTTTTGAGCAGTTGGATTTCCTGCAAAGTGACCTCCTGTGGTACCTAAATGTGCTTCTCTAATAATGGCCTCTTTCTCATGCGGCATAATGCATCTATGCAGGACTTCATCTGGACCTATCTTATATAAATGTCCTGCGATCAAAGTGAAGTTTGCTGCTTTAACAACTAACTGTTTCTTTTGCTGCTTATTAAACGCAACTGGTGCCCACCCTGTAGTGAGAAAGTGAATAATATCAGTGTAATACTCATCTGCGATCTAGAGAGAAAACAATTGCGCATCTGGCAAATTATCCTCTAAACTACTTGGTTCTTCTCCTGAATTTATTCACGACAGATGATCAGGTCCAACATTTAATCTTCCTGGTTTTACAATGATTTCAAAATCATACTCCTGAAATAGGAGTAACCATCTACAGATCCTTCCTCATAACACTGGCTTATTGACCAAGTAATTTAAAGCAGAATGGTCAGTGAACATCTTGAATGGGGCACCCAATAGGTAGTGCATCAACTTCTGTAGAGCATACACCATAGCTAATCCTTCTCTTTCTGTAGTGGTGTAGTTCTTTTTTGCGGTAGATAACTTTTTGCTTGAGTACGCGATAGGGTGGTCGATACCCCCTTCTCTTGGATATGTTAAGACAATCCCCAGCGTGATTCCAGATGCATCCACATGTACATGAAATGGCTTGGTCCAATCTGGAAATACTAATATGGGTGCTGTAACCATATTCTCTTTCAGAGTGTCTATACTTTGCTTGCATTCCTCATTCCATAGGAATTTCATGTCTTTCTTTAACAACTTTTCCATAGGTGCTGTGATCTTTGCATAACCCTTGATGAATTTACTATAGTACCCTGTATGACCAAGCACTGTCCTCAATTGCTTGACTAAGTTGGGTGCTAGAAGATTTACAATGATGGTAATATTTGCGGGATCTACCATCAAGCCTTGTCTGCAAATAATATGACCCAACAAAATGCCAAATGGTGTACAGAATATACATTTCTTCAAGTTAATAGAAATTTGATATTGCCTACATTTCTCTAACATGAGCCTTAAATCTCCTATATGTTTGTCGATTAATCCAAATATAGTCCAATTATCAAAATAGACTTCTAAGAATTTATGGATGTAGTCCTTAAAGACAGCGACTACTACTCTAGAAAAAATAGCTGGTGCATTTTTAAGACCAAAGGGCATTACCGTATACTGGAATGAGCCCCATTCTGTCGCAAAGGTGGTCTTATGTCGATCCTCTGGATGGATTCTGATCTGGTGATAGCCTGAAAAGTGATCAGTGAAGGAGTAGACCTCCTGTCCTCCCACATTGTCTAAGACTTCATCAGTAAAAGGTGTCAAAAATGGGTCATGAATCGATGCGTCGTTGAGTTTGTGCAAATCGACACAAATCCTGATTTCTCCTTTGGTTTTCTTTTCTTGCATGACCATGGGACTAACCCATTCGCTCTCTTCTACGGGCTCAATGATGCCTGCTGCTAGCATCTTATCAATCTCATCCTTAACTTTTTCTTTATAACGAGGAATTAATCTGTATGGACGTTGCTTAACTGGCCTAGCATCCACTTTCAAAGGTATCCTCATAACTCCCAAATCTCCTACTATTCCCTTCATCTCCGTAAACTTAGTGGGGAATAAGTCCTAGTAGTCATGTAGCAGATCTGCAATGTGTCCTACCGTTTCATCATCCCAATAGTCTCCAATAGAGGAAAACTTTGGTTCTGTGTTTATGCCAATATTGATCTTTTTAATCTTGATAGGCTCTATGTTGTTTCTTGATTACTGACCTCTGCCATTCCATGTTCTATAACTTGGTTTTCTATATAGCAAGTGCTTTCTGGGTGGAATTGATCACAAAGTCTACACCATGGAATGACTTCTTCTACCAGGTTAGTTGAGTCTAACTAGTTTGGAATCCTAGGTTCATGTTAAGGGGACTTCTTCTTATACACCTAATTCTGTTTAGGCTGAAAGTTCCTAGGTCCATTATTTCTTTCCAGTGTGATTATTATGTTCTAAATATTATTCAATTGTACAGATTGGCTTGCCATGAGTTGGTTATGACTAGTAACCATTTTTTCCATCAGTCTAGTTACCTTTTCCATAAGGTCTTTAGAGGTTTCCTTTTCCTATAATGCAACGGCCTTTCCCTTCTCTTTGTTGTACGAAGTGTTTCCCCTAGTGTAACCTGGAATGTTGGATTTTCCCAAAGATTGCATATTCTTTTCTATTTTCTCGGCCAGATCCTGAGCAGTTTTTAGATCAGTCGGATCTTTGTCCCTTAACTAGTACCTCAAATCACCCGTGAAAGCTTCGATGTAAGATATGAGGATGGAGGCATCCCTTGGCTTGATTTATCTAGGGAGGTCCGCAACCACACGTCCAAGCTTAGTATTAAATTCGTCAATGGTTTCATTTTCCATCTTCTTTATATTATAAAGGGCAGCAAGCAAATGTTTTGGTTCGTTATTTTCCCCCCATTTCTTCTTAAAACCTTCTAGGAATTCATTAAGGGTTTTATATGAATCATCACCAAGGTTGGCATACCACTCGGCAGCATCATCCTCTAAGGATAAGGCAAAGAGATTCATTTTGACATCTTCATGGTCAGAGGCAGCACTATTGCAATAACTGACCAGGTGCTTTTCAAACTTTCGAAGATGATTCTTGGTAGTGATGGCATTATTTCCCTCGAATATGGGGAGCTTCTTGATAGCATCATTCGGAATGTTATGAGGAGCACTTGCTATCTGAGAAAAGTCAAGGGGTTTGTAAAATTCTGTCATTTCTTGAGATTGGAAGGTATGACTCTCTACAAATATGTGATGGATATCTGAGAGGGATTGGTCTCCTAAATCTTTAAGGTTTCTATGAGAAGTCTGCCTATTCAATATTTCCCTAATAAAACTTTTGGGATCAGGGAGAGGATTGAATAATTTCCAGTGGTTTCTTCGGGTAGAAATTCTTGAAGGGATGTTAGACAGTGGAGTCGCTAGATGGATCGAGTTTTAATTTTTATGTTTTTTAAAGACTAGATCAATCAAAAGTTTTTATCTTTTTAGTTGTTTAGAAAAAAGTTAAGCTAAGTCATACTCAGGAATAAAAAGATTTATCCCTGGCAGCGGCGCCAAAACTTTTTGTCACCTTTCACACACCTGGGTCACGTGGCAGAAATCTTCAAGCCACTCGGTGTGTCCTTGGGGGAAAGTCTTGAGTAAAGGCTGTCACCTTGTTATAGACTCCTCCGTTTAGGATCAACTCCTAACGAAGCCAAGGGGGGTAGACCCTATTAAGTTACTAAGGATAATTACTTAGTGTGGTGATGTTAAACTGAATGAGTTACTTAGGAGTTTGAAATTTAACTATAGACAATCAAAGATGAAAAGATACAAAAATGAACACACAAAAGCACAATGCTGAGACACAATATATATATAAAGCAAGAAAATAACTAGTGCCTTAGAATGGAGTCAAAAAATAGAATCAATGTACTTGCATGTGCTGGGAGTGAATTTTTTGTGATTGCCTCTTGGTACGTTTTAAGTTAAATTTGAAGTGTGAGTTGATTAAAATTAGGCGAAGGGATGGACTCCAGATATACCCGAGAGTACTTGGAGTGTGTCCAAAACTAAACCTTCATGGATACCTGCAAGGAATATGTGGGCTGAAATTGAGTCTCTGGGGCTATTGTTCATAACGCACCCGTTAGGGTGTGACAAAGATCGGTGCCCCGAGGTCACTTTTCAGAAGTTCCCACTTCCTCTGGGTATTTTGCCACCGTGATGGTTTGATCTAGGTGTTGGATTTTCACCTGTTGGTTTGTTAATTTGGGAGAGTGAATCCTAATTATACTAGTCACTCAAGTGCTTTTGATACACCTTGACTGATCGGATGAACCGCAGCCAAGTGCAGAGCATACACACCGGAGTCTTGTTAATTTTAGTAAAGTTTACAATGGGTGTTCTTGTTTAAAAGAAAACCCTCCAGGAACCTCTTTCGATCCAAGTGGATCTCAATCGGGGAATAGAGGAGGGGTTAATTTTATAATAGTCGAAAAACAAATGACAGAAAAGGAAACAGATACACAATTTTAGTTTTCTAATTAGTCCTACCACGAATCGCTTTCCCCTTTCGGGTCAATCGAGAAGTCGTGGGGTAAGTATTGAGATTAATTTGAAATATCAAATATGGAATATGAGACTAATAATGAATTAAAGTATACTACCCTGCATATTAGATCAATACTAGTTTGAAAAGAAATGAGCAAAAAGCAACAAAAAGGACACCGACGCAAATCCTCCCAGGGGGGATGGGGAATGGGCTCGAAAGAGCCTATTCAAAATTTTTTTTATTAACAGAAGTTACAATATCAGATAACTAATATAATTCCTCTTGATCCTTATATGGATTGAAATCAATAGCTTACAAAGTGCGAAAATTAAAGGTTTTAGTCAAATGGGAGACCCCTGGAGGGATTTGAACACTCCCGAGGCCACTTCTGAATAGAATCTTCCTTTATTTTATGTCAAAAATAAAAAATAAAAGAAATAATATCAAACTAAAATATACCCAAAATCACTCTGAAAGTACCTTTGAGTCAGCTCACTTTTAACCAAAAAAGGTAAGCTGAAAACTAGTTAAAAGCGGGAAACAGGAACCAAGGAAAGCAAGCTTTCCTGGGATCTTGGATTGCATTTTGGGAAGCCAATAATATGTTCAATGTTATTGTAGAATATGAAATTTTAACATACAGCAAACAGAAATCAAATGCATGCAAGCTACAATTTTTCTTTAAAATTACATGCAAAAAAGGACGATTTCCCTAAAGCTAGATCTAGAAAGCTTATGAAACCTTTTAATAGCAAGATATAGACTATGGGATTTGAGAGGATAGATATATGTTTAAATTAATTTTAAGATGATATATCTAAAAAAAATCAAATATATGAACAAAGTAACCGGGTAAAAGAGTTTATTTTGAGGGAGGAAGAGGAGGAGAGAAAATCTGGTTTCCTTGAAGATCCACAGTGGAGCTTTCAGGTGGAATGTCAAGGGACTATGCCTTTGGAAGGATTTTGAGAGAGTGAAGAAGAAAACTAGATCAGAATCCTCTCCAATGTAGGAACCTTCAACTCAGCTGAAATCACAAAAACTTGCCGAAAAACTTGTGAGATCTGATTAGTACATACACAGAGATTCAAAATAACATGCATATAAGCTTATAAGACATGCTGAATCTAGATATCTAAACATGCATCAAAGCAAAGAGATGGCCAATAAACTTATTGAAAAGCACCTTTCCTATCAATATTATAATAAGCTTATTATCAATCTTAACAACGAATCTACAAGCAATTTAGCAAATCATGAACACAGATACAGGTTACCAGAGTAAAACAATGGCAATGATCATCCACACATACAATGGCATAACACCGTATTGCCTCCAAAGCTTCTCTTTATTTCAAATGAACAATACAACAGTACAATTGCAGCAGCACCTCAATCCCAGTTCTAACTAGCTTGGAAGAGGGAGATGTGCCTGGATATATAAAAAATACAAGACATCCAGCTCAGGGGGGGTGCAATTCCTCATGGAATTAGCTGATAGAGAGTCCATCAATGCAGAACTAAAGCTGAACTGAGCCTACTTGTCAACCAGGGGCTTGGTTGGGCTGACACATCAACCCATACACCGACACATCAGTCCACAGAGCATCCAAGAGAGTCCACACATGTGGAGGAGAGAGAGAGGGCACAATTCCCCATGAAGATAGCTGAAGATCAACTCTGGATCTGATTTGATCACCTCCTTCAGTCAAGGATTTGTCAGATCCAGTCAATCTGCTTCATATCTGACTAGTTTCAATCAAATCGGCTGAGAATCCATTGATTTATGATTTTGGATTTGCTCCATTATTCATCACTTTATTAATTAATATAGTCAATAATTGATTTTTGGGGCTTTCTGACCTGAGTGATGGAAAATCACTCAAAACTAGGAAATAGTGGGTCCATGGGTTTACATGGTGCTCTTAGCTTGAAAATGAGCACCTACATGACTGAAACTGATTATTTGGCCCACTTTTATTACAAAATCAAATTTTCCAATTAAACTATTAAAAAATAGCCTAAGTTTTGGAAAAATTAAATTTTTAATAAAAAACACTGAAAAAACTAAAAAATTGAAAATTTGAAAAACACCTAGGGGGACTTAGACATGTTCATATGACTCCATTATGATGTCTAGCATGCTTATACATTAACACATAGACTCTAATAACCTCAATAGGCCTAAATTCCAAGCTGACCACCCCAACTTTGGAGGTATGCAGTGAAAAACTCAGAAATTATCAGTCGTTTATTCAACAACCAATAATCACCAAGGGAAAAAATACCCTGGGCTGATCGAATTGACAAATTAAGTCTAAGAGACCGAGTCTTTTACAGACACTATCATGCTAGAAAATTTATTACAATTCCCCCATTGGGTATGAACATGTGATATAGTACAACAAGAACTTCTCAGAAGTACCTCCAAAGGTCTTCTGAAGTCCGAACAAGTTAACCCTATCCGGTTCACCAAGCTCATTTGATAAAAAAACACTAAGTATTACTTAGGTGGTAACAAGACTAAATTGGACGAAAAAGGACCCCACTGGAGTCTTCTTTGGAGTTTTCAGACTCTTTAAACTATGAAAACACCGTCGAGCATGTACTAGTTCGGGCTCGTTAAATCCACGAATCAGTGAGACTATCAAGCAATATTCCCTCTTCTCTTCAAGCTTGTTAAAAAATGAAGAGAGATCTGAGTTGACCTTTTTGGAATCGTTAAAATTTAACAGGGAAGGTAGGAAGAAGTTTTCTCTTGTTTTTAGTTAGTGGCAGCATGCCATTCTTGAACATAACACTCTCTATCTTTTTCGATACCCATGTCTTAGTGTTCACTTTCAGTTCAGCTATTACTTTGAGTTTTATACTCTTCCTCTTGTCCGTTCTACTTGGGGGATCTAATCATGTCTCCTACATGACAAATGAGTCTAGTTGTTCTATCTATAAAGTTAAAAGCTACCTTGGGTCATCTCTGTGTTGTGCTCACTGTTCAAGGACTTAACTCAATGTCTAATCTATATTTTGATCCCATCATTGTCGTATCTGTTATCACTTGTGTCTCCCTTCCTTTACCCAAATCCTAGTCACTCTTGTGATCTGTTGGAGGATTTATTTCCTTCCTTATCACAATATGGTTCCACATCAATACTTCCTGACGATGAAGACGTAGATTTTTGACGATTGTACCTCAGGATTCACTTTCATTGTTAGTTAATTCCTTTGCTTCAGTTGTCAATTATCACCTATTGATTGAAAAACTATTGAATCCTCTCCATGTTCGACTTCAACTTACATCTATTCACATGGATTGGATTGTAATGGTTCTTTGGGATTGTTTATTAAGACCTTAGTTCCCCATCTATGGCCTAAGTTGCACAAGATCATGTTCTACCTATGTACACAACTTCCAGATCTTTGAAGTGTCATCATGATTGTATATTGTGGCTTCGATCCACCTTTGTAATATACGTGGTCTTATACTCATACTATATGATGTACTCAAACATTTGTAAAGGAGATAGTGTTCCAGTATATTGAACATAGCATCCTTAGATATGACTTTGTGTATGACATTATTATGTATTTGTTTCAGGTACTACCTCTACTCCATTGGATTTCTGAGTTCTCCAAAGATAAAGATTATAATGTATTTTAGAAATCACTTCCCTTTGACCTCACACATTAGGGGGCATCTATTATCAACCCAAATGGCACTTCTCTATCCAAGTGTCGACACTTCATATGTCAATGGACAAAAGGACATTTATGGATTGAAGGTTGCCTAAAACACTATAGATGGGCATGACATGAGATGCATTCACTATCCACCTAGCTTGCCATTTTCACCTTTTTACATGTTGATTGTTGTATGTGACTCTTTCCACAGCAACTTGCATACATATGTGACTATCTTCTCAGCATATCGCATACTGTACGCAGGTATTGTCATTGCAACACACGTAGATCTTTGTACGCAGGTTTCCCTTATAGAAACTCGTGTGTCATACGCGGGTTGCCAGTATCAATACTCATGTATGCCTCCATTCGACATTAAAAATAATAAACATGATTAATGCAGATTTGTTAAGCCTTAAACATTAACTATCTTAACTGTCTCAACCTCCTCAACCTTCGAAACTACTCTATTTTCCTAAGTATAAATAGAGGCTTTGGTGAGGGCATTAATCAATCATACTTGGAGAGCAAAGTTATGCTGGTGGTATATCTTCAGAAGTGTTTGGAGCAGTAGAACTCAAAATCCCTTGGTTGTAGAGGAGTCCTTGTTTCAGGCGTTGGGTTGTACACTTATCTCATTCACTATTGTTAATAAAGAGAATCCTTATTCCAAATGCATGTTGAATATCTTTCATGTATCATGGTTTGATGAACATTTATGATTAAGACCTCTCTATATTGTTTATCTAACTTGTCATATATACATGTATAAGATTGTATTTGGAGGATTTGCTCTTTGCAGGTGAAGGAGGTGCATCTCTGAAAGCTTTGGAGAGGAGTAGAGTGGGAGAATACAAAGCTTGGATCAACCATCGTTAATCGGGTGAGTCCATCATATCTTCCTATTTCCTTTCTGTACTTTAAAGCTAATTGTATGCAAGTTTTAAGAGTACGTTGGTAACGCCAGAACCTTGGTTATAAGGTTGTTTATTCCTGAACAACACCAGCCAATGAACCAACAATAAACGAGGAAGAAGAGAATATGGAAGAAATAAATCGAGAAATCGATGAATTGTTCTCTGACCTTGACACTGGTTTTTCTAGATGCCATTTTGACCCCAATGTCTTCACCAACAAAGTAGGAAACCATATCATCATACTTGTTCTTTATGTTGATGATCTTATCCTTACTGGTAGTGACCCTAAACTTATAACCCATGTGAAATCCAGTCTTAAGAAAAAATTTGATTTGTCGGACTTAGGACATTTGCATTATTTTCTTGGTCTCCAAGTCTTGCAAACCAAAGAATGAATCTTTCTTTCCTAGTCTAAGTATACTTGTGACCTTCTTTGTCGCTTCCACATGGAATATTGTAAATAATCCCCTTCTCCCGTCCAGTCTGGAGTCAAAATTTCTGCCACTTGTACTTCCCCTGAAGTAGATGCCACCTTGTATCGTCAGCTTGTTTGTACTCTTTTAAACTTGACTCATTCTCATACTGACATTTCCTTTGCCGCTCGTTGTGTTACCCATTATATGCAAACTCCTCATGAAAGTCACTAGAAAGAAGCAAAACAAATACTTCGATATATTCCAAGTATAACTCAGTTTGGGATTCATTACAGTATAGGGGAAACCTTGTTGGTTGGTTTCATTGATTCAGATTAGGCCAGTGATCCTGATGATTGAAAATATACTGCAGGTTATGTTTTCATTCTAGGCTCTAGACCTGTCACTTGGTCTTGTAAGAAACAACAAGCTCTTTCTCTTTCTTTAGCAGAAGCAAAATATCAAGCCACAGTTTATGCCAGTCAGGAAGCTTTATGGCTTTGACAGATCCTTTTAGATTTTGGATTCGAGCAGCAGTGGCCTACTCCACTTTGGTGTGACAATCAAAGTGCCATCAATCTTTCCAAATATCCAGTTCTACATCAACGCAGCAAACACATTGAGGTACACATGCACTTCATTAGAAATATTGTTCATGATCGTGTTCTTGAAATGCTCTGTTGCCCTACAGATGATCAAGTTGCAGACATCTTCACCAATTCTCTTACAGAAGTGAAGTTTTCTAAACTTCGATCTATGTTAGGAGTTCAAAAATGTGTCCTTCAGGGGGGATAGGCTCTAATCCCTCCTTACTTCTCCTAATAGTGTCACTTTTGTAAATCCTTCAATCCTATCCCAAGTTGTTCTTAAGGGGGGAAGTTAGGATATTTAGACACTTAGGAGTTAGTTAAGATCAACTTGTGTAATATATCCGTTAGGTATAAGTGTGTTTCTTTAGTATGCATTTGTAAATATTCTAATCCGACGGTTACGATATGTTCTAGACATAGAGTGATCCGACGGTTCAACTTCTCTTAGATCATACCTAACATTGATCTGTGCCTTAACATTCGATTGGTCTATTGTCTCTATTTAAAGAGCATAGAGGGTCCTTGGCTAGTTGATCAAATATGAGAAGCTCATGTAACTTTCTTTCTTTTGCATAATAAATTGCTCCAAGTAGCTATTTGGCTGGGGCTATGGACTATTTCCCTCTAAAGGATTTTAACCACGTGACAAAAATTGGTGTGTTGATCTGTGATCTATTTGTGTGAAGCGGTTGCTCAAGGTGTTCGGTCTTTTGGGATTACCCTGTGTACCCGAACAATAATCACTTCATGAGAACAACAATTTTAAACTATAAATGAGTACCTCGTGATGGGTGCTCACAAATATATGTTGGTGACATAGAGATCAGATTTTGAATGTTGTAAGCCCAATTTCTAGTAAACATAAAAATGAAGACCTTGTAGTAGTCAAAGAAGAAACCAGATCAACTTCACCATCACCACTGGAACTTCATGAAGTTGGTCCAAGCAAGAAGTAAGAAGATGAGTAGGTTCATTTGCAACAACCTCATTTTCTTGAAGGGTCCTTTAAATATGAATAAAAATAAGATCCAAGAGGCCCTTAGAATACTACATGACACTAAATCATTGGTGTCAAATTCCTATTGAAAAATTTCTTCATTGGAGGAATCATCTTTCCTTGAAGACATGGATAAGATTCAAAGAGAAATGTGCAACATTGAAGGTAATTTCATGTCTTTGATTTTTGATAGAAACAATTTGGTTGAGCTTAATGGATTTTTATATGAATCATACTTCAATAATAATGAGGATAATCATAAGCATACAATTCAAAATGAGAAACTTCTTGAAAACTTGCAAGATACTTGTTTTTCCTCCTATGTTTCAGATTGTCAAATGGTAGATTGTTTGGAGGATTATCATGACATGGTGGATGATAAGAAATGTGGAAATTTTAATGTACTTGAGGTTTTTGAATATGAACTTGAAAAGTGTTAGAATAATCAACCCTTATTTACCCACATTTGACATTAATTAATCATTTTTTTCTTATTACCTATATTCTTAGATTCCATTCTATGCTAGTTGTCTTCCACATGTCCTAAAAGTCAACACATTCTAAAACTAGGTCATGGAGCACTTGGGAAACATCTTGGAGACCATTTTTAGCAAGTATGCTTTTATTCCTGGTTACTAAAGCGTAGTTCTGCTTTTTCTGAAAGCTGCCTTGCTTTACAATAGTTTTAAGGCAAAAGAAAAAGCTACTCTAGGTGTAACTACCTTTCTTTTTTCCCACATCGTACTCCCTCTTTTTATTCAAATAAAAGCATGAATGAGTTTTATTTCCATCACTATTTAGCTTCCCACTTGCTTTATCAAATTTGTGAGAATATTCATAGATTTGGAAACAACTTTATGCACCTATGGGGGATTTGACTAGTTTTGGTAAGCCTTCCTTTTTACCAATTCCAAAAGCATCCTTATGATTTCTAACCACTCACGTAATTATATATTTGAGCATCCTATTAATTCATAATGTTGTCTATTGTACACTTACTCAATATAGATTAGTGTTATTTTCCAATTTCAGTTTCCTTTGGTGTGATTTTTTCATGTTTGATTAGCAATTTTGTGAGGGTGATTGTTCTATCACTTGGGTTCAATTTCCACATGGTATCAAATCCTTTTTATATCTATTCTATCCTTCCATATTTCTATTAAATTTTTCACATCTTGAATGGGAGTGCATTCTACTGACTGGAGGGCACAGTTGTTGAGCTATGGACCAATCTCAGAAGATCATCTTGACTCCATTTAATTTCTTTGAGTGGAAAGATGAGATGGAGATATTTTTGAGAGAGAAAGGTATCTAAGACATTACCATGGAAACTAAGGCAAAGCCCAATGGAGCTACAGAAAAAATTAAATGGCACAATAAGAGGGATGATGCCTATGGTCTTTTGTGTTTGAGCATTTCAAGAGACCTCCTCTTTCATCTTGATGGATTGACATCACCTAATGAGGTTTGGGAGAAGATTGCAGAAATGTTTGGAAAGAAGTATGAGATGAGAGGATATCAAATCAAGAATGAATTTATCTCCTTGAGTCCCAATAGCTTTGAATCATTGCAACTCTAATTTTCCAAGTTTAAGGCCCTCGTTTTGCAGCTAAACCATTGTGGGATCGAAAAGAAGGAAGAGAAACTAGTATTTTACATACTCTCTAATCTTGGTCCTGACTACTCAGTGTTTTTTTTTACCTTCCATGCCACCAAGTTGATAGCACGAACTTGGAATATTCCTAAGCTTGAAGAGTTCATGGAATCCCTCACCCAGGAGCAAGATAAATTGGTGATGATGGGCACCATAAAACCTTCCAAAGACCAAGCTTTGGTTGTTGGGGATTGAAGAGTGGATTCAAAAGGAAAGAAAACATATTAAAATATACCTGACCAAAAGAGAGACAAGTCAAATTATTAATACGATCCCCAAGGCTCCAAGAAGAACTCACAGGAGAAAAAGAATAAAGGAGAAATGAGAAAGTGTGCATACTGCACTAAGGGCTATAATCCTAAGAGCTCTTGTATGAAGAAGCAAATTGACATGTTGACCCAACTACTGGAGAAGAATAACATATCCCTTCCTAATTTCTCAAAGAAGAGGGAAGGAAGATCGAGTTCAGAAGACAGAGAGAGAGTACATGCCTTGGTTGCTGGCACATCAAGCTCACCTAGCTTCATCATTGATTCTGGAGCTTCTAGAAATAGGCTTTCGACAAGAGAGAAATTATCCTCTCTTGAAATGTCGAAAGGTCCACCAATAGTTTTGGGAGATGACTCTCTCTCTAAAAGTTTGGAGAAGGGTACGATTGATCTTGACCATGGTAATTTCAATAATGTGTTGTATGTTCTAGGTCTTGCCTCTAATCTCTTGTCAGTGTATCAGATGAATCACACTCGGTCTCCAAATAAGGTCATCTTCTCCCCTGATGAAGTTGAAATCACTGATATTTCGAATGGTAAAGTCATATAAAAAGGTGTTGTTGATCACACTTCGAAGGTATACAAGTTTTCCCATTTTCTACCCTACTCAAACCCCTCTGCTCTTCTTATTCATGCTAATGAAGCAAGCAAGATTTGGCATGAAATATTTGGACATGTGAACCATAAGTATCTTTTTTACTTGAGTAAAAAATATATGGTCATAGGGTTACCAAAGATCAAGTTTTATAAGGGAGTCTGTCAAGGTTGTATCTTAGGAAAATACCCAGAGCACAAGTATGAGAGAGCTAGTCATGAGAGAACCTCTGCACCTCTTGAGTTGATCCATAGTAAAATTACTGGTCCATTCCCTCATACATCCATGAGTCAATACAAATATGTACTCACCTTCATAGATGACTTTTCCAGGTTTTGTTGGGTCTATTTCCTAAAGCACAAGTCTGAAGTTTTTGACCTCTTCAAGGTCTTTCGAGCCTTGGTTGAGAACCAGTCTGGGAGGAGACTTAATATCTTCAAATATGACAATGGTGGTGAATATGTCAATTATGAGTTCATTCAGTATTGCAAATATGTAGGTATCTAGATGCAACATTACAATCCCTTACACAACACAACAAAATGGTGTTGCTGAGAGAAAGAACAGATCACTGAAAGAGATGGCAACTTGCATGATGGAGGCTAAACATTTGACACAAAAGTTTTGGGCCCAGGTTGTAAACTGTGCATCCTACATCTAGAACAGGGTTCCTCATAATCACCTTGATGGTATTACTCCTTTTGAAGTTTGGAGTGGGAATAAGCAAGATGTGACCCATTTCAGGATTTTTGGCTCAAAGGCTTGGGCTAGAATTCCAACTGAAAAGCGGAAGGCTTTGCAACCGCAAAGCCAAGAGTTGCCATTTGTGGGGTATTTTGAAGATTCAAAAGGGTACAAGCTGATCAACTTGAGCACTAACAAAGATTTCATTCAAAGAAGTGTTCAGTTCGAAGAAGAGCCTTTAGCAGTAGTTGAAGTTGGATAGTCATCTTCATCACAAGAACCATTGATTGTAAGTGAAGAGACTAATGAGTTTGTTGATTATGGTATGTATGATAATGATGATTTAATTTCAGATCCTAATAGTCCTACAAGACCAAAATGGGCAGCAAAGACCATTCATGCAGCTGGGGAACTAGCTGGAAATCCTAATGACACTAGGAGGAATAGATCTCAATTTGAGAGTTTCCTTTGTGTGAAATATCCTCTGTTTCCTGAGAAGTGATATCTGATGGTTGAATCAAATCCACATACATATGAATATGCAGCACATGATCCAAGATGGAAAACAACCATGAAATAAGAATTCAGCTCGCTCCAGAAGAACAGCACTTGGGAACTAGTTGATCTTCCCCAGGGAGGAAGCTAGTTCAATGTAAGTGGGTCTTCAAGACTAAGTTTGCTGCTGATGGTTCACCTTTCAAATATAATAAAATATTGGTAGCCAAGGGCTACTCACAAGTACATGGTATTTACTACAATGAAACCTTTGCACCAGTGGCAAAGATGGACTCCATAAGGCTAGCTCTAGTGTAATTTCCCCTGGGGATATCAATGGGACTGAGGGACATATCATTATCTCTCTAAAACTAATTAAATAATTTTATCTCAACGTATTAGTTAAACAAATATTAAAATTCATTTTTCAATATTTGTTTCATGACAAAGTCATTTTAATTACAAATAAATTAAAATAAATTCAATACTTATTCAAATGTCTCATCCAAGTTTTGAAAAGGATTACTAACACCTTCTAGAAACATCACATATCAATTCCAATCCAATTACATAAATTCCACATCTAAATTCCATTTACTCTTAATCATGATTAATTAGTAATTAGTGTTCCAATTATGATACTTAAGGACAATTAGCGCATAATTGACGGTACTTATTATAATTTCATTTGTTTATCACTGAACCACTGCTTATCAATTCCAATGGCTAATTAACACCTAATAACATGTAAATTACAGTTAATTTTCCAATTAATTAAACATAGTAACTATTAAAATGATTCCACGAGAACTAGTTAACTAGTTGTTCAATACTAACAACTAGTCTTGCAGGAATTCGACACACAACCATGACAATGAACCAAAAAGTGAACCTACAACCATCATACACATATTTAACCATGCATGTACAGCAAAGTAAAGTACTTTTTCAGATCAGATCCAAGTACATAAACGAAGGATATTTCAAGTTCAATCAATACGACTAGGTAATAAACACTACAAGGAATTCAATCAAACAAATCGAACCGAGTTTCGAAGCACGCCGAGGTGAAAGTACAGATCTGGAAAATAGAATTCTACAGTACAAGTAGATAACCAATAACAGAGCATATGGCTCTACATTCATCTTTTACAAAAAAACAAAGATTCGAATCCAAAAACTATTTTCCAATTTCACTGCAATGTACATAGTTTTCAATTGAACTTTCCAAATGCCAAATAAATATAGATATATGACTATTGTAGCTCATGGAATAATATCATGGATCACTTAAAATCATATGGATGTATCTTTCCACCCATATACTTTCCATTAAACAATCCACAAAATAAGTTAATTCTATTCAATTAAATGGACTAGTAATTCTAGGAACCACTGGAATATTTAAATCCACAACTTGTAGAATAATTCAAATGAAATTCCAACTCTAAATAACATATTTTATCAGTCATAATAGAACTATATCTCATTCTAACATTTTTTCAAACACTTCATATGCAAAGTCACAAATATACTCAAAACAATTCCATTGAAGGAGCTAGAAATTGAAAATTGATCTAGAATTTCGGTAGACATTTCCCCAACACTACCAATAATATTTATCCTCACATTATCACACACATTTCAATATTATTTATCAAATATAAACATAAAATAACATAGGCATTTTTACAAACACTTCATGTGATAAGTCTCCAAACTATGCCAAACAGTCCGATTGAAGAACTAGTTTTCAAATAAAAGGTAAAAGCACCAAAGAGAAGTGTCTTAAACCATTCCAAAGATACTGCACCATCAAAATACACAGTATATAATGAAATGGGGAAGAATTATTAGTTCTATAGAGGAGGTACCAAATAATTATTTTCTCAACAATTTGTGCACAAAATCCTAAAAACTAGTTTCCAATTCCTTCATAAAATTTACTTGCATAAATAGATTGAATTCTATGAGAAAATTATTCCACAAATAACTCATACGTTTCATCAAACATTTCATGTGCATCAATAAATAAATCATATCAGATCCAAGTAAATTAAATAATCATGAGATAAATCACTTATCTTATCAATGTGCAACTGGCATCATCCAGACCACATTCCACCCAGCCTTTGGAAATGCCAAGCCAGATCTCACTTTGACAGGCCACCCCCAAGCTGAGGCCACAGATCCACAATAGAGGTGAACTGAAGAATAAATCAAGTATCAACTTGAGAATCCAAAACTCTATTCCTCACCAAATACTTCCTTTTCCACCCCACTACCAGGTGCAATGGTAATCCAGACCCCATAGGCCATCAAGATATCGCCATTCACCATTAGGATTTATGTGTAGGTTAAGAACAAATCCAAGTAGTGGAAACCAAGGAAAATAAAAAGTATGAACAACCATAATCAACATGTTACCACCTAAGTTGTGCTTAGTGTTTTTTTATCAAGTGAGCCTGGTGAATCGGACAAGGATAACTTGTTCATACTTCAGAAGACCTTCAGTCTTGTTTCTGAGAAACTTTGTTGTACTATATCACATGTTCATACCCCATTGGGGAATTGTAATAAATTTTCTAGCATGATAGTGTCTATAAAATACTCGGTCTCTTAGACTTTATTTGTCAATCCAATCATCCCAACGTGTTTTTTCCCTTGGTTACTATTGGTTGTTGAATAAACGACTAATAATTTCTGAGTTTTTCACTCCATACCTCCAAAGTTGGGGTGATCGGCTTGGCATTTAGGCCTATTGAGGTTATTAGAGTCTATGTGTCAATGTATAAACATGCTAGGCATCATGGTAGAGTCCTATGAACATGTCTAAGTCCCCCTAGGTTTTTTAAATTTTTTTCAGTGTTTTTTATTAAAATTTAATTTTTCCAAAACTTAGGTTATTTTTAATAGTTTAATTGGGAAAATTGGCTTTGTAATAAAAGTGGGATCGGAAGTCAGATTCAGTCATGTAGGTGCTCGTTTTCAAGCTAAGAGAACCTAGTAAACCTATAGACCCACTATTTCCTAGTTTTGAGTGATTTTCCATCACTCAGGTCAGAAAGCCCCAAAAAATCATTTATTGATTATTTTAATTAATAAATTGATGAATAATGGAGCAAATCCAAAATCCTAGATCAATGGATTCTCATTCGATTTGATTGAAATTAGTCAGATCTGAACCAGATTGGATAGATCTAACAAATCCTTGACTGAAGGAGGTGATCTGGACAGATCCAGAGTTTAACTTCAGCATTCTTTATGGGGAATTGTACCCTCTCTCTCTCCTCAACACGTGTGGGTTCTCCTGGAAGCTCTGTGGATTGATGTGTTAGTCTGTGGGTTGATATGTTAGCTCAATCAGCCCCTTGATTGAAAAGTAGGCTCATTGGAAGCTCAGTTCATCTTTAGATCGGCATTGATGGACTCTCCTTCAGCTGCAGTGGTCTATCTCCTTGGGATTTGTGCCCCCTGGGCTGGATCTCCTATTTTTTGTATAAATAAGGCTCAAATCATCTCTTCCAAGCTAGTTAGAACTAGGATTAAGGTGTTGTTGCTCTTGTACTATGCTATTGTTTATTATTATGGAATAAAGAAGCTTTGGAGGCAAGATCTATGGTGTAATTCTCTTCATGTGTGGATGGTGATTGTCAAATCCTTATGAGGTATAATCTGTGTTATTTATCATTGCTTTTGCTAGTTAATTGTTGGCCTTGAAGGAGAGAGGTCCCTCCTATTAGGATAAGGGTTTTTTCTAGTTTTATTTATGCTCTTATTGTTTTCTTGTTTATGATCTATTGGAGTTGCATGTTTTTTAAGTTTAATTGCATGCTTTCGAATTATCTCTTCTAGCAGCACCTATGTTTTAACCATCTGTTTGTGCAAGGATTTGTAAGTTGTAGGTGATATTACTTATAGAAGAGGTTGAGCTGGTTTGCATATTCCTCATCTTCAGTATCTTTTGAATGGCATATTCCCTCAGTGTTCCACCAAAGCAGACTCCAAAGCCCAACATTCCCAGGCTTCCAACACTCTTTCTCTCTCTTTCTCCTTCAAAAAAATCAATTTTCTTACCTAGTTACTGTGTTCAAAAGATTTGTTATCATTTGGATCTGTTATATTAAATTAAAATTTACATAGATATGATATTTCAAAGTTCATATTCTAGATCAGATTTCTGAAAGGTATCATTAAGCATTCTAGATCTAGCATAAGGAAATCGTCTGTTTTGCATGGCAAGTTAAAGAAAATTAGTAGGTTGCATGCTCTAGATTTCCTTTTCTGTTTTAAAAAGATTAAATCCAAAAATCAGTGCATATTTCATTGGCTGCACAAACAGCAATCCAAGATCCCAAGGAAAGCTTCCTTTCCTTGGTTCCTTTTTCACCTATTTAGCTAGTTTTAACTTAGTCTTTTTTCAGTTAAAGTAGGATGATCCAAAGGTACTCTTAAAGTGATTTTGGGAATATTTTATTCTAACATAATTAATATTTTTTATCAGTTGTAAAAGAAAAGAAAATAATATGCTGTTCGAAAGTGGCCTCGGGAGCGTTCAAATCCCCCCAAGGGTCTCCCCTTTCACTAAAATTTAAATTTTTTTGAAAGATGTAGGCTCTTGGTTTAATCCTATATAAGGAACAAGAGGTTTCTGATATGTCAATTTGATGATATTGTAACCAATAATAATAAATTAAAATCTTTTTTTAGTAGGCTCTTTCGAGCCCGCTCCCCATCCCCCTAGTGGGGATCCACGTTTGTTTCACTTTTTTGCATTCTTCCCTTTTTTCTTCTCTAGTTTAGTGCTGACATGTAGGATTGTATACTTTGATATAATTTTACATTATTCCATGTTTTAATTTCAAAATTAATCATACTACTTACCCCACAACTTCCCGATTGACCCGCAAGGGGAAAGAGATGCGTGGTAGGACTAATTAGAAAACGAGTGTTGTGTATCTTTGATTCCATTTTCATTAATTGTTTCGTTAGTCATAATAAAATAAACCCCTCCTTGATTCCTCAATTGAGGTCCACTTGGATCGAAATAGGTTCCTCGAGGGTTTTCTTTTTAACAAGAACACCTATCTTAAAATTTACTAAAAATAGTGAAAACTCCAGTGTGTATGCTATGTACTTGGCTACGGTTTGTCCGATCAGTCAGGCTGCATCAAAAGAACTTGAGTGACTAGAATAATGGTTTAATGGGGTAGGACTAATTACGGTGGCAAAATACCCAAAGAAAGCGGGAACTCCTGAAAAGTGACGTCAGGGCGCCGATCTCTGTTACACCTTCAGGTGCATTATGAACAACAATCTTAGAGACTCCGTTCAGACCACATATTCCTTGCGGGTAGCCATGATATTTTAGTTTTGGACATAATTCAACTACCCCCTTGGTATATCTGGAGTCCCCTCGCCTAAGTTAAATTACTCATCTTCTTACATTAATTTAAAATTAACCAAAATACATTTGCAAAACATTCATTCAAGAACATACAAGCACATTATTCTCTCTGTTGACTCCATTTAAGGCACTGGTGATTTATTGATCATTTCTTTCAATTATATATATATATATATATATTGAGTGTCATTACTATGCTTTTATGCTTTAAATCTTGCATCTTGTCATCTTTTGCTTTCAGTGGTTAACTTCAAAACTCCTAAACAACTTAATCATTATAACACCATCACAATAAGTAATTAGCCTTAGTAATTTAATAGGGTATAGCCCCCTTGGCTTTGTTAGGAGTTAGCCTGAATGGAGGAGTCAAGAACAAGGTGACATCCTTGACTCGAGACTTGCCCCCTAGGACACACTGAGTGGCTTGAAGATTTCTGCCACGTAACTCAGGTGTGTGAAAGTCGGAAACGCTTTTTGGCGCCATTGCCAGGGATAAATATTTTTATCCCCGAGTATGACTTTTGTTCTCTTCCTTTTGTTTTTTCTTTGTTTGATGAATGCTTAGAGTAGATCTTTAATTTTCATCTGGCGACTCCGCTGACCTTTTTTCAGTTTTTTACAAAGAAAAGAAAACAATATTTTTGTGAGAGTTCTTAAATGTATATTTTTATTCTCACATGGAGAATCCATTTAAGGGATCAAACCCTTGTTTCTCA
The DNA here is from genome assembly GCA_001517045.1 of Pseudotsuga menziesii. Lineage (NCBI taxonomy): Eukaryota > Viridiplantae > Streptophyta > Pinopsida > Pinales > Pinaceae > Pseudotsuga > Pseudotsuga menziesii. Next base: position 5,415 of record LPNX011102056.1, on the reverse strand, counting down.
CAAAAATTTTTGAGACTGATTGTGTGTAGGTGATCCCACATAATAGTGAAATTTAAGGCTCAACTCCATTTTTTAGTTCCATAATTTCTCCATGATCACTTATTCTTGATATGGATATTAAAAGAATAGAAGTTGTTGCTCGAGCTTCCTATGATTGTCCTCCCATTGATTTCTCTAGGATCCCTGGTTTTCCTAATCGTCTTGCTAGTGAAACGACATCTACTTCCCTTCCATGCTTTTGGGGGGATGATAGTGATCACTCAGCCAGATTCCATGTTATGATTTTTCTGTCACATATGAGTCAAAACAACATTCAACATGAGGATCATATGATGGCGATGTTTTCTCATTCTCTACAAGGGGACGCTTCATGTTGGCTTCATAAGTGTTTTCCTGAGAAATCTATTACTTCCCTTGCAAATTTCTTTGAAATATTTTTGAAGCAGCAGCATTATGATGGAAATGATATTGAATCATTCATTAATACCAATTTGAGGTACTTATTTCCTTGGAAAGAGTTTCATATAGAGTACCCTAAGATATCTAGTATCAACATGCTGTACAATAACCAACATTAAGAAATCCATTATGATCCCATCGAATCTGTGCATGAAGAGCCATTAATTGAAAAAAATGTTGAAGACCCTCCTCATGTAACATCAATAGAAAATAGTGATGATTGGGAATGCTTTCATGATTATTTTAGTGATGATGATCACATTTGTACTCGAGATCTACCTAAGGATGAAATCATTGTAGAATATTATAGTGAAACTTATGATGAAAACCGTAATGTGCATGATGGGACTCCTACATGTTCTCCATATAATGATGACAGACTGGAATATTTACTGCCTTGTTCCTAGTTTTCTAAAGAAGATGAGTATGAAAATGAGGACAAGTATAACTTGGATCATGATACAAGTGACGAAGACTCCCTTATGTCTAACAAAGATGTTGAAGAGGAGTCCTGGACATTCATGGAAAATCCAATCTATGAGGAAAATAATGAACCAAAAACTTTGGATGGTTTTGTTGATTCTCCTGTCTATGGCATATCTAAAGGAGAGAACATGGACCTTGTGGCTTTGGAAAATTTTGATATAGAAAAGGGGCATGCAGTGTATCCATATGATCAGTCTAAGCCATATATCACTATCAGTAATGAAGACAAAGAGGACTTGATATCAGAATGTAATATCAGCAATGGAGAATCCATCACATCTAACATAGATGGCGGTGATGACTATTGGAATTTTTGTGAATATATTATTAAGAATGCCATCTATTCTATATCCAGCAAGGGGAGTGTCTATTTAGAAATTTGTGGAAGTCTAATTTACTATACTTACACAGAGGGAAGCATGGATCTAGAGACCTGGGAAAATTCTAGTATGGAAGAGGAGCATTCAAAACTCTTATATGATCATTCCGAATCATATCATTCAGAGCCATACAAAGGTATCAATAATGAAGACATTGAGAAGCATTGTTGTGAAACAACAGATGTGATGCAGTCAGTAGAATATCAGTCTCAGACGTCTTTTTCAAATATAGAGGTTCCTTGTGATTTGGAGCTACTTGGGGCTTGTGCAACGAGTTATCATTTGATAAGCCCCGGTGATCAGTATGATGATGTAGTCAGTCTACCTCACTGTTCTGATTGGTATATCAGTCCTATCCAGTCATGGATAGAAGCAGCTTGCATGAGCACATACAAGTTGGGGAAGAATTTTTATGACATTATTCATGCCTATGATCTCCCAGCCATCCCGCCCATTCTGAATCATCACGCCGGTTTGCATTTTCTGAATAAGGTATCCTTACTTTGGCTGGTAACCAAAGACAAGGAAAAAAAAATTTATGTTAATAAAAATCTTAGGTGGTTACATTGGATTTTTTATTACACCTAACCTTTTTAAATCACGCTTAGAGTAGGAAAACAAGCTCCTAAAAGAGAGCATTTACTTTTTGCATTTATGTTTTGTACTTAGCTATAATAATAATAAAAATTCATTAGTTAATTACATTTATTTTGTTTAAATAAATAAGCTTAATGGTTCATTTGGTTTTTATATAAACATTGTGCTACTGAGGTTTTCTTGTCAAGTTGAGATGTTTTTACATGCTATATAAACTAGAGATTCTGGTGTTCTCGTATCCTCTCCTTGCCTTAAAGACCAAATTGAGCACACGTCCCACAATTGGAGCCAGAATGTTACCACCTAAGTTGTACTTAGTTGTTTTTTATCAAGTGATCTTGGTGAACCGGACAAGGATAACTTGTTCGGACTTCAGAAGACCTTCAGTCTTGTTTCTGGGAAACTTTGTTGTACTATATCACATGCTCATACCCCATGGGGGAATTGTAATAAATGTTCTAGCATGATAGTGTCTATAAAAGACTCGGTCTCTTAGACTTTATTTGTCAATCCGATCAACCCAGGGTGTTTTTTCCCTTGGTTATTATTGGTTGTTGAATAAAGGACTAATAATTTATGAGTTTTTCACTCCATACCTCCAAAGTTGGGGTGGTTGGCTTGGCATTTAGGCCTATTGAGGTTATTAGAGTCTATGTGTCAATGTATAAACATGCTAGGAATCATGTTTGAGTCATATGAACATGTCTAAGTCCCCCTAGGTTTTTAAAATTTTTTATTTTTAAAATTTTTTTTTCAGTGTTTTTTATTAAAATTTAATTTTTCCAAAACTTAGGCTATTTTTTAATAGTTTAATTTGGAAAATTGGTTTTGTAATAAAATTGGGATCGGAAGTCAGATTCAGTCCTGTAGGTGCTCATTTTTAAGCTAAGAGCACCCAGTAAACCTATAGACCCACTATTTCCTAGTTTTGAGTGAGTTTCCATCAGTCAGGTCAGAAAGCCCCAAAAAATCATTTATTGATTATTTTAATTAATAAATGGATGAATAATGGAGCAAATCCAAAATATTAGATCAGTGGATTCTTAGTCGATTCCATTGAAATCTGTTAGATCTGAACCAGATTGACTGGATCTGACAAATCCTTGACTGAAGGAGGTGATCTGGATAGATCCAAAGTTGAACTTCAGCATCCTTTATGGGGAATTGTTCCCTCTCTCTCTCCTCCACATGTTTGGGCTCTCCTGGAAGCTCTGTGGGTTGATGTGTCAGCTCAATCATTCCCCTGATTGACAAGTAGGCTCAGTGAAATCTTAGTTCAGCTTCAAATTGGCATTGACGGACTCTCCTTCAGCTGCAGTGGTCTATCTCCTTGGGATTTGCACCCGCCTTGGGCTGGATCTCCTATTTTTTGTATAAATAAGGCTCAGATCACCTATTCCAGGCTAGTTAGAATTAGGATTGAGGTGATTTTGCTCTTGTACTATGTTACTATTTATTATTCTGGAATAAAGAAGCTTTGGAGGCAAGATCTATGGTGTAATGCTCTTCATGTGTGGATGGTGATTGTCAAATGCTTATGAGGTATAATCTGTGTTATTTATCATTGCTTTTGCTGGTTAATTGTTGGCATTGAAGGAAATAGCTCCCTCCTATTAGGGTAAGAGTTTATTCTAGTTTGATTTATGCTCTTACTATTTTATTTTTTCATATCTATTGGAGTTGCATGTATTTTAAGTTTAATTGCAAGCTTTCCAATTATCTCTTCCAGCAGCACCTATGTTTTAACCATCTGTCTGTGCAAGGATTTGTAAGTTGTAGGTAATCTCGCTTGTAGAAGAGGTTGAGCTGGTTTGAATCTTCCTCATCTTCAATATCTTATAAATGACATAGTCGCTCGGTGTTCCACCAAAGCAGACTCCAAATCCCAACATTCCCAGGCTTCCAACACTCTTTCTCTCTCTTTCTCCTTCAAAAAAATTAGTTTTCTTACCTGGTTACTGTGTTTGAAAGCTTTGTTATCATTTGGATCTGTTATATTAAAGTAAAATTTACATAGATATTATATTTCAAATATCATAGTCTAGATCTCATTTCTGAAAGGTATCATTAAGCATTCTAGATCTAGCATAAGGAAATCGTCCGTTTTGCATGGAAAGTTAAAGAAAATCAGTAGGTTGCATGCTCTAGATTTCCTTTTATATTTAAAAAAATATTAAATCTAGAAATCAGTGCATATTTCATTGGCTTCATAAACATAAAGCTAATACCCCAAGGAAAGCTTCCTTTCCTTGGCTCCTTTTTCACTTGTTTAGCTAGTTTTAACTTAGTATTTTTTGAGTTAAGGTAGGATGATCCAAAGGTACTCTTAAAGTGATTTTGGGAATATTTTATTCTATCATTATTTCCATTTTTGATCAGGTTTAACATAAAATAAAATAATCTACTATTCGAAAGTGGCCTTGGGAGCGTTCAAATCCCCCCAGGGGTCTCCCCTTTCACTAAAATTTAAATTTTTTTGAAAGATGTAAGATCTTGGTTTCATCCCATTTAAGGACCAAGAGGTTTCTGATATTTCAGTTCACTGATATTGTAATCAATAATAATAAAATAAAATATTTTTTGAGTAGGCTCTTTCGAGCCCGCTCCCCATCCCCCTAGGGGGGATCCACGTCCGTTTCACTTTTTTGCATTCTTCCCTTTTTTCTGCTCTAGTTTAGTACTGACATGTAGGATTGTATACTTTGATATAACTTTTCATTATTCCAAGTTTTAATTTCAAAATTAATCATACTACTTACCCCATGACTTCCCAATTCACCCGCAAGGGGAAATAGATGCGTGGTAGGACTAATTAGAAAACCGATGTTGTGTATATTTGATTCCATTTTCATTAATTGTTTTGTTAGTAATAATAAAATAAATCCCTCCATGATTCCCATGTTGAGGTCCACTTGGATTGAAAGAGGTTCCTGGAAGGTTTTCTTTTTAACAAGAACACCTATCTTAAAATTTACTAAAAATAATGAAGAATACAGTGTGTATGCTCTGTATTTGGTTATGGTTCGTCCAATCATTCAAGATGCATCAAAATAACTTGAGTGAGTAGAATAATTAGGATTCACTCTCCCCAAATTGACAAACCATCAAGCGAAAATCCAATGCCTCGATCAAACCATTACAGTGGAAAAATACTCAAAGGAAGTGGGAACTCCTGAAAAGTGAGCTTAGGGCACCGATCTCTGTTACACCTTTGGGTGCATTATTAACAACAGCCTCAGAGACTCCATTCAGCCCACATATTCCTTGCGGGTAGCTGCGATGGTTTAATTTTGGACATACTTCAAGTACCCCCTGGGTATATCTGGAGTCCCCTCGCCTAAGTTAAATTACTCATATTCTTACAATAATTTAAAATTAACCAAGAGACATTTGCAAAACATTCATTCAAGTGCATACAAGCACATTATTCTCTCTGTTAACTCCATTTAAGGCATTGGTGATTTATTGATAATTTCTTTCAATTATATATATA
>LPNX011102050.1:93217-157772 GCA_001517045.1 Pseudotsuga menziesii | reverse complement strand
ATGTTGACTTTAAAGTTTAAATGCATAGCAAAGACAGAGATGCATCCCACCAGAAGCAAGCAACATAATCTCTGACATAAAGTCCAGCAAAATAAGGTGATAGGCAGTCCATTATAAATCTCAATCTTTTCACATATTGCAAATAAAACACTACTAGGTTTGTGGCATAGGTCTGTTCAACAATGGATAAATTATTTTCTAATTGTGACATGGTCCTTACCCTTGCGGTTGTACCTTGCTTCCCTCCAATGGACTTCCTAAATTAACTTTGAGTGGAATACCTTGTGGTGTGCCAATATAGACCAAAAAAGTGGTAATGACTCTATAATATCCTCTGTTTTAGCATATTTTGCTTTCTGCTAAAACAGAGGATTAGTTTATTTGGAATCTCTTCATCATTTGGAATCTCTCCTAAGAGCTGTAATATTGCTATAGCCCTTCTCCTGGTAGATCCTGGTTTTTGCTGCATGAGGTCTATTAACGGGAAGCGTGCAGCTGTTCCATAAAGATATCTGTACTCTGATTTTTTGGCAAATATTGTTCAAGAACAACATGGCCTTCTCCTGAGCCTCGGGCCTGCCAAGCTTGAGCATTTGCACAATAGGTTCTTACACCTTTAGCATTCTCAATTTCTATCAACCCTGCTTCCCAGATGTCATCATGCAAAAGAAGAGTACTGAGTGCATCTAAGGCAACTTCATCTGCCTGCCACTCTCTCTCTTCTTCTTGGTTTGCATTTGATATTCTGGCCACCAAATCCTTGATGTTGGTTACTCCTAGATTTCTTGCAAGCTCATTTAGATGAGGGTACCTAATTGCGCAGAAGGATGTAGTCAAGTGTAGAAGGAACTTGGCTAAGACGACTCTGACCACCTGGACTGAAGGGCAAGACATGCTCATAGTTGTTTATGCGGCCATAAATCACCTTTCTCAGTAGGTTACAATTGTAAGTCATGCATGCAAACAACAACTGTTGATGAGGTTCATGAATGGCGAGGCAGTTTACAAACATTATGGAGGCACGAACTTATTGGAAGTCTACATGGCAGTTGTTGGCTCCAAAACATTCACAGTTTACATGTTTTAATACTTAAATATTTTATAAATTGAGTTATATTTTAAATTAAATTTGGCTTCCTCTGCATGATCGTGTGCTTTGGGCTTATCGTTGATTAACATATTTTAATCATTAAAATGGACTGTCAACCATTGCCGCTCTACATGGTTTGAGTGTCGAGCGCTGGATTGAAAATTTTCAAGAATAAAGAGCTAAATAAGAGAAGCAGTGAACCATTGCATGACCTGCCTCCACTATAAAACCTTATTGCAATGTTCAGTGATTGTTGTTGTTTTTTTATGGATCGGTTTTGTAAGCTATGATGCATGGTGTCGTTTGTATATTCCCCTAATGTGCTTGCTGCCCGATGGGTGTTATATCGGTGATGGCATGCCTGCTGTTCAATAGGTATGGATCTCCATTATTACTTTGATGAGATTCCACTTACCACCTATGCGGCACACACCTGGTAATCCTCCCCTATTTTTTTTTTTAAAAAACATTCATATCCGTTGCTTAAGCGACAGCCAGTTTTAAAAAAACATTCATTCCCGCCGCTTAAGCGACAGCCAGTTTTAAAAAAACATTCATACCCGTCGCTTAAGAGACACCTGCTGAACAATTTTTTATATAAATTTTTATTATCCCATCGATTAAGCGACGTGTAGGTTTCATACGCCGTCGGTTAAGCGACGGCATGCAAAGGATTTTTTTAAAAATTTAATAGGAATTAAATGTCGGATAACCGACGCTTTCTATTTAATCGATGGTAAAGTAAACTGTCGCTTAACCGACGGTTTCTAACACTGTCGGATAACCGACGAAAAGTTTCCGATGCTTAAAAAAAACCATAGTGTCGTACATGCGACAGGGAAGTGTCGAAAATCCGACAATATGACCGTCAGATTTTTAGTCAAAATGTAGTAGTGACTCTCTCTGATGAAGTTGTTCAAGATGAAGATGAAGCAAAAGCTTCTACACAGTCAATTCGAATTGAAGAAAGTCTCCATGCAGTGACTCCTTCTCCTGATGCTTCGGAAGTTCATGAGATCTCTGATATCTCATCTTCTCATATTGCTGAAACAGAAGAAGACATTCGACTCTCTGATATTGAAGAAAAATTCTGCTGCACTTCCATGCAAACATTCACCGGTGATTTTCCTTTAAATTCTGTGCAAAATTTACCAGTAATTGCTTCCGAAAGTGAAGAGAAATTTGTTTTTTCTTCCTCTAATGTTGCTGCTGGTGTGCAAATATGTAAAAACTTGGATATTTTGGAAGAAATATCAGATTATACGAGTGACACATTCACTCCCCATGATCTAGATTTTCCAGCAAAATCCTGCAGGATTGCATGCACCAAAATTCAGAATTTTGAAGAGGAAGAAAGTTGTGCATCCTCTGTCTCGGTTAACCATTTATTTGAATATGATATTAACCTTATTGGATCTGATATGATCTTATTTATATCTAATCTGATATTTCTTGGTTTAATATATCAAATTCATAATCTTTCAGTACTGCTTGTAGCTGTTCTCATCAACGGTGTGAAGAAACAAGTATAGCAAGTCTCCTACAAAATTGCTGCTGGGGATTTGATTCCATGTCACAGTTTTGGATCTGTTTTGAACCCATTTAGATCTGATTTACTTTCTGATATGATATTATTTGGTTCATATTTTAAAATCCAAAAGCATTCATTCATGCTTGTAGCTGCTCTCACCAATTCCGGTGTGAAAAATCAAGTACCGCACTTTCTCTTTAAAACTGCTGATGGGGATTTGTTGTTAGTTTCCTCATATGAGGTTGCTGATATTTTATTATGTGATTCATTATCTATTTCATAAGCTGTATTAGACTATGGAGCTCAAGCATTTTCTCTCAACAGTCCTAGTGCTTCTCTACCATTGATCACATGCTCATCTCCTCACAGAACTAGTAAAGAGGAAGATTTTCTGCATCCGCCGGGACACCTGCTCCTAACACTTGGTGCTGTTCTTACCACTCATGGTTTTCTGGTCATGGATGAAACATATCAGTTTCTTGAGTGTTCCTCACATTCTCTGAATTATCAAGAACCTTTTCTCACTTTTCAGTTGACTTCAGTTGCTCTACATGGGTCCCGTCTTCATCCGGCAGCTGTCTATATTTCTGATTTAGTTGAGCATATCATTCTTATTCCAAAGAGGAATATTCCTCTAGACATAATGATGGATAGGTTCACATGCAAGGCCCCAGTATACCTATCCACAAAATAACCAGATTGATCCTGATTCTACCTGCTTAATTAGAGGGGGGCATTTTTTCCCATGTGGTTTTTTCCCCAGCACCTTGTTTTTGAGTAGTTACTTTACTTTACTTGATGTAATGGGTGACCTATGGTCTTAGTTACCAGGGCCCACAGTTTGTCCAAGTTAGCATTCAGGGGGGGTGTTAGGATTATTAATCCTCCCTTGTCCAATTTGGTCATATGTCTAAATCGGGAGTCATGTCTAAATCGGGAGTCCATCCAGTCTATTTATAGTCATTAACACCATTGGGTCAACTTGACCTAATTGGGGGCACATGTTTTAGTTAGTAAAGTATGGGGAACACTAATTGAGGCTCACTGCCACTTATTGCACTTGAGTGCATAAGTTTAGGAGCCTCCTAGACCAATCCCTACAATTTAGGAAACCACTGGGAGTGCCGAAACCAACCAAGGTCAGTTCACTTCAGTTAATGACTAGTCAAGCTAAGTTAGGAGTCAGTTACATTCAGTTCAAGTCCTCCACATTCAGTTAGTGTTAGGTTTACTTGACTGCACACATGTGGGGCGCATTTCTCACCTACCACAGTCAGTTAAGCATTGGTCAACACTAATGTAACACTTGAGTTGTGTTTTAGATCTCCGATGAACTCCGATTATGGTTTAGACAAGGTCAGTTAACTACTGAGTCCTCCGATAGTGATTTAGACAAGGTCTTGGTTACCTACAGTCAAGTAGAGTCTAATCAATTCGAACTTCCTCATGTGGATTCGAATTGCTTGTGGCTATTAAATCCATTGTACTTCATTGTAATTATCTATATAATTACTCTTTGATTAATGAAAAGCATTCACAGCTGTAAGCCATTTTTGCACTGTTTTATTCTTCAATAACTGAGTAAATTGTGTGATCTATCATGTGAGTTGTGTGTTTGTCTACAGATCTATGTGCTCAATTTAATACTTTTACAACAACTATAACAATATACCATGTTTTTTTTCTAAAATTGTACAATCTTATAGATTTATAAAAACCTCACTTAAGTGAGTTGAACAACTAGTACACCTAATACAATATAACACCACCCAAATTTGTGAGGGTCGTCACCGTCTGTTTTTTCTTTTTTTTTTAGAAAGAAGATCGATTTTTTTTAAACTTTAAAATGATTAATCATTGTGGTGGTGGTGACAACGATGCCTACGACAATGATAAAAATGATAATGATGATGGTGGTAGCAACGAAGATGAAAACAATGTCGACGACGATGGCGACAATGATGCCAATGATTCACTTTGGTCTATCAAAGCTTAAGTAAAAAGAAAATAAACGAATTATTTGGTTTTCTTTAAAATTTAATTCCTGTGCTCAAATGATTAAAAAAAATCGTTTCTTAATCACCATAGTTTTTGATAAGTTAGAAGGTTATAAAGGTCTATATTGTAGAAAATATTTTGAAAGTAAGATCTAATGTAGGTACATAAGGAATAACTAAGCCCAAAATGTAACTTAAATAAGAAAAATGTGGAGTGATAAACAAGAAAGAGAGAAAAATAACATATTATAGTATTTTTGCGATAACTTTTTATTCCTAAGTCGGATCAGGGCGCTCTTGGTGTCGTTGGAAAAGTCTCGTCAAGGGTTACAATTTTTGTGTTTTGAGATTTACGATATTCCTCAGGGTTGGTCGAGACGTGAATTTTTGTAAATCTGGTCATGAGGAATCTTGCAAAGCATCTTTTCAAAGATGCTTTATGAAAAAAATCGTTTAAAGCATCTTTGAGAAGATGATTTATGAAAAAATGTTTGAAAATATGCTTTTCGGGATTCCTCATGCCCAGATTTACAAAACTGCATTCCTTGACCAAACCATGAGGAATCTTGCAAATCTCAAAACATGAAAGTTGTAGCCCTCGACAAGACCTTTGCAACGACATCAAGAGTGCCCCAATTAAACTTTGGGATCAAAATCTATCACAAAACTACTATAATATTCTCTTTTTCTCTCTCTTTTTTTCTTATCTCTCTCTACATTTTCTTATTTAAGATACATTGTAGAAGATGATATAATGGTATGATACATAGGGAACTTTAAGAGAAAGTGATTTCCATCCTCATTGCTCATAGTCTCATAAAGATGGAAAATCCTATCATCACATGGGGTTTTAGGAATTGTCGAATGTCTAGTTTCACTATGGATCTCATGAGAGTTCGTTCTTATCTTTGCAACATTAATTTTCTTCTATAAAATAGCTAAAACAAAAATATATATTTGATATTCTATATTGGGTTTAGCCTACCTCCTATAATCTTAAGTTTATTTTAATTTGTAATCTTCTTGGCACCACATTTTCTCTTTAAATTTAGATGTAATAATATTTAATGTTATCGATATTTTGCAAAGCAACATTTTTATCAATCCTCCAAAGGTTTAACCAAGCCATGACATCTTTATGCCAACCCTTCTTGACCGGTAGGTGGTTTTGGTTGGATTTTATAGCAAGTTTAAGAAGTCTATGGTCCTGTATGTTATTTATTATGTTCTTGTACACCAGGTTCCCAGTCATAACCATTTTCTCAATGGAGGAAAAAGCCACTTCTATGAGGAGAATAGGAAAGGGCATGTTGCTTTTAATCTTGAGGTTATAAGTTTTAACATGCTTCTATTTTTTATCAATATTTCTTCAATATTATATGGAGATGATGTAACCCCAAAATTCACAGTTGTCTAAGGTAACAGGCACGACGAGAGTTTCAAAGAGGAACTTATGTTTATCCCACATCAGAAGGTTATTTTATTTACAATTGTTTTCAAGACCAAAATAAGCTTTCCACTGGCCATTAATCATTTTCTAAATACGATATTTCCAATTGAGCTTGTTATGGATGGGTGGGTGCACAAAGTTGGGTCCACTTTTTTGCGCCTCTCTATTTATGGATTATAAAATACAATGCTATGTTTTTTCTATTGTAACTTTTTATTTACTTCACCATTTCTCAAACAAATTATATTTTGCACTAGAAAAAATGGATCTTTATACACACATAAAAAAAATTCTAAATTTCATTCAGTTATGCCCCTAAAGTGTTGTGCACACACACCCCATCCTTTTTCATGTTTTTTTGACTTCAATAAACCATAAAATAATGAAAACATCATGAATAATTTAAAAAAATAGTCTTGTACTAGTACAAGATGTCCTCTACATATGTTAAAAAAATTATTAAAAAATACTATCAATATGCTCATATAGTGTTGCACGTGAATAGACATACATATTATATTCCATTGAAAAAAATAGAAAACAAATTTTATAAACATTTACACAACATTTTTAAAAGTAAAATTTATATATTATGAAAGATTGTTTGAGTTTCTATATTTTGTCTTTGAACATCATCTTGGAATTCATTATGCAAGTACCTCCAGTTGCCTCTTGAAGTCAAAGGTTCCTGTTTTTTGTAATGTCCCAAATTTTTTTTTTTATTAGGCTAGTTAAAACTACCTATTCTGGACATTATTGAACTTGCAGAAAGCGATGTACTCTATTGTACTGCTAATTTGTCTTAAGCTGTTTTTACGTCCTACTTCCTTACTTTCAGTTAGGATTATTACTATGTTTACTGTGTTTACTTATGATATCGTAATGTTGATTACTATGCTATTCTTATGGTTATACAATGTTGTGTAGGTTAGTTACTTTGATTATGTACTTTATTAATTTATGCATGTGTTTATTGTTATATACATGGTTCTACCTTAACTTTGTTCTTGGAACCAAAGTGGGTGGAGTGGCGGGACTAGTTCTCCAATGTAACTGCCTGATAGGCCACTTCTGCATTTTCGAAGGCCTTACATATTCACATGTACCTTTTGATAAGAGGACAAAGTTGGAGGCTATTGCAGAGAAATTAAATTTTGTTGTATATGATGAGACTTCAAAGGCATATCACATATACCTTCCTACACAGAGGAAAGTTGTCGTGAGGAGGGAGGTGATATTTGAGGAGGAGCGGACCTTTAGGATATCTTGGGAGTTTGGTATGGAAGAGTAGTAGGTTTCTACTCCACTGGTGACAACATCTCAGAGAACATGGTCATAGATCTCAAGTTTGACTTGTCCACAGGTGTCAAGATCATCAGTTTCAGGGACATGATTCTACAAGGACTTCTGGTGCAAGGACAAGTTCTTGGATTACAGTTTCACAGGTTTCACCTTGATGTGATTTGGGATCACTTGGTTCAGGTTTAGGTTCACTAGGAATAGGATCTTAGGTCATAGGTACTTCTTCAAGGAGAAATTCATTAGATGAGGATGTAGAGGAGGGCCTGCCACATGAAGCTACTTCCAGGAATAGAAATACAAGTTGGATTAAAAATATTGTGATTGAAGTTGACGATTCTATGGGAAGACATAGGATGGATGTCAGAGAGATCAAGACACTGGATGGGTTTTCCAACTACATGACGATGGTGGCTAGCTTGCATGAGTCTGGTCTTTCTACTTTTGAGGAGGACACCACACATTAGTTTTGGAGAGATGTCATGCTGGAAGACTACAATTCCATCATGAAGAATGATGGGAGATTGTTTCACGACCAGAGGGGAAGTCAGTTGTGACTTCCAAGTGGCTATACAAGATAAAGCATGTGATGTGGATGGCAGCATTGAGAAGTACAAGGCTCATTTTGTAGCACAGGGGTTCTCATAGGTTAAGGGAGTTGACTATGAGGAGACTTTTTCATCAGTTGCTCATTATTCTTTCATCATGTTAGTGATATCCATAGTTCCATATATGGGTTTGAGGATCCACTAGAGGGATGTGGAGACAACATTTCTGAATATTCTTTTGCAAGAGGAGGTGTATTTGGAGCAGCCATAGGACTTTGCATTGCATGGGAGAGATTCACATGTATATAGGATGAAAAAGGCCTTGTATGGGTAGGAGCAATACCCTTGAGCTTAGTATTCAATGATTGTCTCATACTTGTTGTCAATTGAGTTTCAGAAGAGTGAGGTTGATCCTAACCTATATTTCATTATGGTTGGAGATGATCTGCTCATTCTTCTGCTATATGTTGATGATTTATTTATCACAGGGGATGATCACCTGATTGCAGCTTGTAAGAGATATCTTGATTCAAAGTTTGAGATCACTGACCTTATCCTGATGCGCTATTATTTGAGTATGGAGGTATGGAAGGAGGATGGACATGTTTTCTTGGGGAAAGGGAAATATGCAGCTGATGTTTTGAAGAGATTTTAGATGGAGGGTTGTAGACCAATGTCCACACCCATGATCACCAAATGGAAGAAGCTTCATGATTTTGAGGGAGAGTTGGTTGATCATACTTTATATAGGTGGCTCATTGGTTCGTTGATGTATCTGGTTAACGCTAGACCATATATCTGTTTTGCAGTGAACTCTCTCGGCTACTTCATGATGGATCCCAAGAGAGTTCACTAGGTAGATTCAAAACATGTTTTGAGATATATTGCTTGGATAGTAGAATATGGTCTGGACTACATGATATCAGATAGAATGTGCTTGGTTGGCATCATAGATTCATATTGAGTAGGTAGTGCATAATATTGGAAGATCACTTCTGGTTGTTGCATTAATTTGGGCTCGACAGTAGTGTCATGGTTTAGCAGAAAGAAAAAGTTAGTTGCTTTGAGTTCTATTGATGCTGATTATGTGGAATCCAGTTAGGCTAGTTGCGAGGCATTGTGTCTTCAAAGTTGATGCTTGAATTGTTTGATCTGGAGTTGAGGCCTATAGTTATATGCTATGATAATCAGAGTTCTATTAGGCTCTCTAAGAATCCAGTATTCCATGACAGGTCTAAACACATAGAGATCATATATCACTTCATCAGATATCATATATCACTTCATCAGAGATCATGCTCAGAGGGGAGCTGTTGAGTTGCAATACATATCTATTGAGGAGCAGGTGATTGACATTCTCACAAATTCTTTGGGAAGATGGAAAAATATTCATTTAAGAGACAAGATGGGAGTGGTGAAGAATAGTTTCTTCAGTAAGAGGGAGTGTTGAAATTTACCAAGGAAGTGTTTGTTCAACTCATGATGCGTTGGGGTGGACATGAACATAAAAAAAGTTGTGGTCCCTAGTATTTTTAAAGTGACAATGACTTTATTTTAAAAAGTGAGTTTGAGTTATTTTAAAATTTAAAAAGTGACTTTATGAGAATTTAAAAGGTAAGTGAGTTTTTAATGCCTCATTTATTATTAAATGTGAGTTAATATCATTTAATGAGAAAAGTGAACATTAATGAGGATCTTTGATCTTATGAAGTTATAATTTAATCTAAGCCATTGATTTCTAAGATGGTGGTTACTTAAACAAAAAGGCTAGGGAAATGATTTTTCATTGTTCATTGTGATCTCAATGATTTTGAGAGAAAGAGAGAGCAAAGTGAAAAGAGGGTTTGAAGAGATTTTATTCCAGAGAGAGAGAGAGAATGAGTTTTTTGGCACAAATTCAAAATTGAGGAAGAGCAGAGGTTGGACACAAATTCCAAGGAGAAGGGCATGATTTCCAATGCACCATACAACATGTTAAATTGTATAGAAGTGGAGGAAAGTACGCACTATACTTGACTGTACAACAACAAAAAAATCGAGACATGGATTAACATGATTTTCGAGGAGAAGTTCAACATTAAATGTTGTCCATACAACACGAATTTTGAGGAAATTGATTGCTTGTTGGGCACAGAAATTAAGAAATAGGTCATACATCCCACACATGTGAGTCTATATAAGTTCGTACATACACAATTTTCAAAGCTGTCGTACAACAATATCTTAGTGAGATGCTGGCACATTTTTCGAGGCAAGGAAAATGAGATAAGTATTGTTGTTATAAATTGTGTAATTTACCTGAATAAATAATAAAATCTCTCTGAAGACATGTTTTCCCTTTGGGGTTTTATCCTAGACTGATTGGTAAAATATACCGAGTCAAATTTCATGTGTGTGTTGGCTTTTAGAATTTTTTGTGTGTCAAAAGTAGGCTGCCATAAAAATTTCTGAGTTATTTATGTTGAACGAATTCCATGTGTTTCAAGCAAATAGTGAATTTTTTAATTATAAATGTTTATGCATGCTGAGGTTTGGGAATTAAACTACATGTAGAGAAACTAAACTTGAAACTGGGTTGGGGTTCCAAAATTTTCATCTATATCCAGATATTTTCAACCAATAGAAAATAAATTCATTTGGAAAGAATAAATAATATTGAATATGATTTAAGGAGATATGATTACATTACCATTAGATGGACCATTTAAATATCATCTTATGTACCTTCTCAATGGAAATGTACGTCTCTATCTTTTCGATTAATTACACATCAAATTTATTTAATATTTGTTTAAATACTTTTCTTTTATTATTTAATTATTTTGTTTATTGATATATTGATATATTATTTGGTTTGTTACATTGTCTTTCGGTTCAGGATGATTTTTCCTCAAAGCATACCGTATAAAACTCATTTATAATTTAAATATAGTAAGTAAAACCATGAGATATTTCATAAAACGGAATGTGGTTTTATGAATTCTATTCTTTAACTTTTTTTTTCTTTATCTTGCGGATGATTCTTTTTCCCGCTTCTTCGTAATATTTTTTTTCTTACTTCTTGGTCACTCTTCTTTTTTTTTGTTGGCAAAGTGGTGGAACCCCCCTTACTAGCAGGGTTTCCATTGGCTAAGTAACCACGAACCAGGGGCATCTAAGCCATCAAAATCACTCGGGGATCACACCCGACCTAGACCACACCAACCCTTAACATGGTTGGATTTTTGGTATCCGACGAGATTAGAACCGCCGACCTTCCAGCTTAGGGGACGTCTTAACCATACCCCACCACCAACTATTCTACATCTCATGGATTTCTTAGTCACTCTTCTTCTTTGCAACATAAATAATTTATTATTTTCTCCATTTTTATTTTTTGGATTAACTTGACTAAATCTTCTTTGGCCAAAATCCTACATTTGGACAAGGTCTTAGATTTTTGGGAAACCCATAAATGTCAACCAAAAGCCAAGTTTATACAAATTCTAAAAATAATGGCCAAATGTCAGGTCTTGGAGAAGTTCCGAGAAGGGTTTTTGGCCAAAGGCCGTAATCAAGCCCTAGAAGGGACTCTGATTCCAGTATAACATCTATATCTAGATATTCTGAAGGATTACTCAAGTGAATAATCAACCAATATAAAATAACTCTATTTGGAAAGAATAAATAATATTGAATATAAATTGATGAGATATAAATACATTACAATTTTATGGACCATGCAAATATGGTCTTATGTTCCTTTTCAATGGAAGGTACGTCTTTATCTTTTTTATTAATTACATAATAAATTTATTTAATTACTAAATTATTTTATTATTTCATTATTTGTTTATTGATATATTTATTTATTATTTAATTTGTTACATTATCAAGGGGATTCTATTTGGAGGTAAGAAAAATTAACTCACCCACTCTTTGTAGATGATATTATGTTGTTTTGTCTATCGAAGGGGGGACACAATAGTTTCAAAGTGATTATTGAATCATTCTGCAAAGCTCTTGGTATGGAAATAAACATGGATAGGCAAGTTATCTATTGTTCTAATGAGGAACTTTGTAAGAGGAATATATGGGAAGAGATCTTCCCTTTTATAGTTCGCAACATGGAGGATGGACTAAGTATTTGGGTTACACACTAAAACCAAACATGTATGGTAAAGGTGATTGGATATGTCTAATTACAAAAATTGAACAAAGGGTGAATAACTTGTACAATTGGTGGCTCCCATGTGGTGGTAGTTTGGTACAATTGGAGTGACTTAATCCAAGTGCTTTGCATGGATTCAGTGTTGGAAGCATGTAGAGATGATCGAGACTTTACATTTTTCATGCAAATGACTTTTATTAATTTATGAAGAAAAGATAATTAATTAAAATTTTCATGCAAAAGTGAAATTAGGGTTTTAAAATCCTAAAAGTCACTCGTAAATTACAAAAGAGAGGTAGAGGGTAAAAGTAAAACATATCATGTGAGATACATGTGAGTGAGGGTATATATTCAGAGATTGATTGTGTTTATAGGTGGATACTTCTTTAACTATGAGGGCAGAGAGAAGTAGAGGCACACTTCCTTCAATGACTAATATGGGGCGCATTACGTAGATAGAGTGAGAGATCATCCCATTGTCTCATTCAGTGATCGATTGAGAGAGGAAGCAAATCCTTAAGTGGTTGAAGAGATCATAGAGACGGGTAGACTTCTTCAGTTGAGAAGGAAGAAGAAACTAGGGCACACTTCTTCAGCGAGTGAGAGGAGGCACACTTCTTCTAGATATTGGCAAAGGGCATATTCCATCAGATTTTTTAAATTAGAGTAGAGGGTGCACTTTTCCAAGAAGGCATCTTGGTAACACATGAGAGAGAGAGGCGCATTCCTACAGAGTAGTAGTTACAACTGTTGAGCAGTGTGGTTTTAACCCAAATATCTGGGATGCCCCCCACGAAATTGGGTTCCTCTTTTTGTGAAAAAATTGATTGGAATCATTCTATTATTTTTTCTCTAGATCAAGATTTAAGAAATTCCTAGTTTGCTGGTTTTCCCCATTGCGGTTTCTAGGGAAAAAATATTGTGTACAGTGTGTGATTGGTTTCTTGTTCATCTATGTAGTTTATTAGTTAATTGAGTTTATGTATTGTTGTTCACAAAATCAGATATGAGAATTTAATTACGCATGCATCTGGGTTTATTTTATTGGAAGTAGTAAAGGGATTATAAGCTCTATAAAAAATTAACATGGTATCAAATCCTTGCATCTAAAAGAAACCAAGTCAGTTTGCATAGATCTACAGGTTATTTTTTTATTCAGAGGGGTTGAATCACAGGTTATCATATTTACAAGGTCATGGATTTAGGTCTGATATTTGAAGAGCGGTTGGAGGGGAAAACCAATTTTAGTGCATGGAAGGAGAGGATTAATCTGTTGTTGGAAGAGCATGAGCTATGGGATATTGTCAAAGATCCTATTATTGTTCCTATAGATATTACATACTTGGTTTTTTATAACAAGAGAAAGATAAGGCCAAGATGATCCTTCTAGATGTGTGTTGGAGTAGGGTCCCGCAGCTACAGAAGAAGCTGCTAGTTTAGCAGATAGATAAGTTTTGGCGGAGAGAAGATAAGATAGAGCTATGACGCCGTAGCATGTTTCCAGCTACAGAGCAGAGCCGGAAACCATGAAGAAGAAGACGGAGAAGTCAAGGAAGATGACTGTACCTGAGAAGCCGAGAAGAGAGAGCTCACCCACTGCATTGAAGGCAGCGGCGAAGACAGGAGGGCTCAGCGACCCTCATAAAGGAAAAGGAGCAACGAGGCTGAAGCATTGAAGACGAAGGAAAGAAACAACGAAGCGGTGCACAGTACCCATGGTCAGCATCGGGAAGCATGGAAGACTACAGAGAGCTGTGGTGTGACGGAAAGCAGCCGCCTCAAGTACAGATATGGCCGACTGTCACTAGTTAGGGTTTTGGGTTACTGTTGGGATAGGCCCACAGTGTTGTAATGGCAAGACCTTCGGGCTGCCTATAAAGGGATATATTTTGTATTGTAAAAGGGTTGGTTAGACAGTTAGACAATTGTTGGGTGATATAGATAATAGAAATAACATATACTGTTGTAAAATCCAAGCTCTAGTTCTGTTATTAGCGGTAGCAATCTTACTGTAACCAGTAGCTGGCTTATAGAGCATGCATGTAACGATCCGCAGGGATCAACAGAGAGGGAAGAGTATATTGTAGGAGTGCAATATAGAGAAGAAAAGAGATCTAAGAGAGAAGATCTTGAGCTGCATATGCAGTGCAGCAGAATTGTGTTTTACATTCCCCTGAGCTATAATAAAAACAAAGTTATGTGGACGTAACTTCCATCCTAGAGGTGAACCACGTTAAAATCGAGTGTTATGTGATTGGATTATGTGTTATGTTTAATTGTGCATTTATTAGTCATTTCATGGACTTTGTTTACACTTTAATGAATGAATGTGTTAATCAGTTTACAACAATATAGAAGGGTAAACATAAGTTGAAGTCTTCGGCATGTTGTATGCGGGTTCATTTATGCTTTGCTTGAAACGGTCACTAGTCGTAGTATTAAACAGCCTGGTATGTTGAGTCTTGTGAGTCGACACGAACAACGCTAAGTGCGCTGAGCCACGGGAGTAGGTTATCGCAAGAAGGTGATACCGCACCAGCAGAGGAGCTACAGTGCACGATACCGCAGGTTAAGGACTTAGCGTTGGGAGGAAGTTACGTGTCACTTGGTGAGCGACGATGCGATAAGGCTGGAGTCATCGCGAGTCAGTGAAAGTGGGCGACGTGGAAAGGGACGGCACGATAGTAAGAGGACATCTCGTGGCTAGAAGATTTGCGAGACGAGGAGATCGCGCGACATGAGTAGAGGAGTCACGCGATGCGCAGAGAAAGAGACCTCGCAGCTAGAAGAGCTGTGAGTTGTAAGAAAAGATGCCACAGAACCTGGTCCAAGACGCTTGAGTCCTTGGCCAACCCATTAGAATGACTTCGGGTGAGACTTCAGGCTGCTTCGCGGTCTGTTTCCGAAAGGGCCAGTGAGCTAGGGGTGTTTTTGGTTGATTATAGTAAACCCAGGTCTGTCCAGCATAACCAACAAATGGTTTCGTTGCCGGCTTTGAACAAACAGAGCGCTGATGTTCTGGTGGCGTCCTATAAGAGACGAACTCAACGAGTGGGTTTGGTCTAACTAGAAAGAGTTTGTCGAATGAGAGAACAGGAGTCCTAAGCTGAGTACAAAGGCTTGGTTGCAAAAACATATCAGTTCAGACATACATGCGATATTTTTTGCTACCTTTGGAAACGAGCTATATGATTGGTTATCCAAGTTGACGGATACAAGCATATTCAAGAAGAAAAGAAACATTTTCTGGACACCGGAGTTGATTCAGACTATGAAGGACCTTGATAATCCGCTCACGAGGACAGTAGACTTCTAGCTTGCGAGTGTGCTAGACAGCTTTGTCACAGAGTTTGCAGTTGACCAAAGAAAGAGCTTCAGCGAGGCTGAGCACTACTTCTTCAAAGGATATCGTGGTAAGTACCTCAGATATTTAAACTTATCCATTAAGATGCTATTATATGAAAAAGGAACAATGGATCTAGTTTCAGATGAATAGGTAGAGCTAGTAATGTCACAAGAGTTTGAAAGTGATTTTGATGACATTGGACGAACACATAGTGGAAAGAAGTATAAAGTAGATTTCAGATCTCCAATATTTGAAGATAGTCCAGATCATACTAGACAGCAAAGTCCTAGTACTACAGAAGGTTCAGAAGGGGGTATCCATTACCACCCTTACACCCCACAGAAACAGATCGGGACTCAGAACAATCCCGTAGGAACTCCATCTAGTAGCTCACAGACAGTACCTACCACCGCTACATCACCTTCACCTACACCACTGAGTGGTAGTAACACAGTAAATCAACATCCACTGCATAGAAATAGAATGGGGGATGATATGAAGTTACCTATATTTAAGGGAACAGGGGCAGAAGACCCAGAGAAGCACTAGTTTTTATGTGAAGCCATGTGGACCATTAAAACCATCAATGATGATAATCTTAAACTTGTACAGCTTTTCACCACACTCAGAGATCGTGCCTTAACATGGTATATCAAGTATACCACAGTACCCAGAACACTTGCCCAGGTCAAGACCACCATGATTAAAGAGTTTAAGAAACCTAAGTCTGAGTCACAGTGCATAACAGAACTCAAAGACATCAAGTAATTACCTACAGAGTCGGTGTGGGACTTTGATCAGAAATTCAAAGCCCTTATAGACCAAGTCAGTTTTGAGTTTGCGCTGGAGCAGCATAAGGAATGGTTTATCACAGCGCTGCTCCCTCACATCAGACTGCCGTTAATGTAGCAGAAACTCCAGACGCAGGATGACGCGTTGGAGATGGCAATGAAACTAGAGGCTTCACCTCTAGCTGAGACTACTACAGGCATGACAACTTTACAGAACCAGTTGGCTAATCTTACATTACAGTTGCATGAGCTGAAGAAAGGGAAAGAAGTTGCGCAAGAGATATGGTGCGTAAAATGTAAAGCACAGGGCCATAGTAAAGACGATTGTTCGGTCTTTGTAGAATATATAGCAACAGGGGCTCCTAACCCCTTACCACAGACCCACGGGCCATGGTACAAGATATGCAAAATGCGAGGACACCTACCCCACCATTTCCCTCTACTTCAGAAGTACATGCAGACACCTAATAACTTATATTGTGTCTTCTGCAAGTCTGTAGGCCATCAGGAACAAGATTACTGAGCTTATGATCTCATGGTCAGAGCAAAGTAAGAATTGTATAGAGTCCAATCGGAAACACAGGGTCTAGCAGTAGGACCACAGCAGGATTCGGCTTATGGTGGTCGGGGCGGAGGATTCAGAGGACGAGGCCATGGAGGAGGCTTCGGCCGAGCAGAAGGCTTTGGCCGTGGAGAAGGCTTTGGCCGTGGTCGTGGACCAGTGACATGCTACAACTGTGGAGTTGTAGGCCACTATGCTAGGGACTGTCAGAGCCCCACTACCACATGTAATTATTGTATATCTTATGAACACACTATTGAGGAATGTCCTACCTTGATAGCTAAGATCAGAGAACCTAAGCCAGCAGCACACCAAAACATCCAGCTTATTGCTACTGAGTGGGACGAGCCAGAACCAAGAGTCAATATTGTGACTCGTAGCGGTGTTTCTACCAGTGGGACATCGCAGGACACGGAAAAGAACAGAGGGCAGGAGTGGGTGTGCAGAGATCCTAGTAAAGCAACACCACTCGACCTGCAAAAGAACAAACAGACATTTCAGGAAGCTAAGGATTTCTTTGATGACCCTATGCAATCAGGATCGCAGGTACCATCGTCTAGGGACATACCGCAGCAAGCACCTTTTGGCGATAGCCTTGTACAGACATCACAGGCTACCACATCTGGAAGATGCGATGAGGAGGAGATGGCAGGAAGCGTATACTCCTTCCTGCAGAGTTGTCTAAAACTAGTAAGAAATGAGAAAGCTATCACAGAACTTCAGCGCATAGTCGATCAGTGTCAGCCATCCTCTTCCGTGAGCAGTACACAGTGTGCTGTTCATAATATTACAGGACATACAAGAACAGGGAGGGAGATGCGACTCACAGCGCAGGTTGGAGAGTTTGAAATGGATGAAGTGATCCTAGATCTAGGATCGGATGTGAATGTTCTGACTAAGCAGACATGGGAACAGATGGGTAGCCCTAAGTTAATCAGATCGCCTATCGATCTGAGATTAGCTAATCAGCAGCAAGTATCACCTCTGGGTCGGTTACTGCAAGTACCAGTTGATATTGATGGAGTTCGCAGCTTTGCAGACTTTGAAGTTATAGAAATCATTGGAGATAGTAAACCCTACCCAGCACTGCTAGGCATTGATTGGGCGATCGGTAACATGGCTGGTATCAACCTAAAGAGAAGACAAATGACCTTTGAGGACGCGCAGATCCGGGTCATCGCACTGTTGGATCCTTTTTAGGGTCCTAGATATATTGAACCTATTCGAGCAGAAGAGGAGGAACATAACATAGAGAGCCTCTATCAGATGACTACAAACCAGGGTGACTATGTTAACCCAACCGCAGAAGGGAACATTAGTTGGTGATGCGACAGCTCATGCACATCGGATTCAGAGGTTGGTCTAGAAAACTGGCAGAACAGACTTCACGAAGTCCCAGTGCGCAGATGTGCGTACTTGACTAAGTCACTGCGATGGATTGGCGTAGAGATCAATGAGATTCTAGTGTTTCATGGTCTAATTGATATCCAGGACTTTCTCGAGCAGTTTGAACGACAGATTGCTCATGAACAGAGGATCGCAACTATGGATCTTGCAGTACGAGCCACACCTGCAAGATGGTGGTATGCACACAAAGAGAATATCGCATCATGGGATGATATTAAAAGATTGATGGCCATCAGATTCTCCATCGACACCAATCATGTTCAGCAGAAATACACAGGAGAAAGTAACCCCAGGTCATACATTCAGGCATGTGAACACGATTGGTCGGACATTCCCGAGGATGAATGGGTTCACCGATTCATTCACACTTTGGACACAGTTCCAAGGAACTAGTATACAGAGACGGAATTGCGCAAGGGAACGACTACATGGCCCCTTATGATAGATAGCTTCCTACTCACCTTCACTTTTGAATCTGAGTATCTGAATGTTGATCAGGCCTTAGACATAATAAAGATCAAGATATTTGAGGACTGTACCCCATCAGTACAGACTCAACCTGAGTGGGCCGTTAAGTTAATAGAGGCACTAGAGTGCTATAACTTTAAAGCAGAACCAGAGGACGAGGATGAGGATCCTCGCAGTACCAACATTCCAGAGTCGGAAGGGACTTGCGATGTTGAGGGACCACAGCTAGAAATCCCAGAAATTACAGATCCCATCAAGATTAAGAAGATCAATATTGGCACAGACACAGAACCTAAGTTTGCCTCTATTGGAGATTATTGGAGTGATGAAACAGTCGGACAGATCGTTGACTTGTTGCATGACTATCAGGACCTATTTCCCACCAAGTTCACAGAGATGAAGGGAATAGTTGGAGACCTTGGAGTCATGAGGATACCATTGAAGGAGGATGCTAGACCAGTAAAGCAGCGTCCCTACAGTTTGAATCCATGATATAAAGACAAAGTAAAGAATGAGATCGATAAGATGCTGGCGGCAGTCATCATTGAGCCGGTAGAAGAGAGTGAATGGGTTAGTCCCATGGTCGTAGAGGAAAAGAAAACCAAATGAGACATCAGGATCTGTGTCGATCTACGCAAGCTCAATGATGCATCACTTCACGATCCATTTTCGACACCGTTCACTGATGAAGTGTTAGACAACCTGGGAAGACAGGAGGTCTACTCCTTCATCGATGGCTTTTCAGGCTATCATCAGATCAGAATCCATCCAGAAGATCGATCTAAGACCACCTTTGCAACATAATGGGGCTCGTTCTAGTATACGGTAATGCCCTTTGGTCTTAAGAATGCACCAGCTATATTTTCTAGAGTAGTAGTTGCTGTATTTAAAGAATACATTCATAAATTCCTAGAAGTATATTTTGATGATTGGACTATATTTGGACTCGTTGACAAGCATGTAGGAGATCTAAGACTAATGTTAGAGAAATGTAGGCAGTACCAGATTTCTCTAAACTTGAAGAAATGTATATTTTGTGCACCATTTGGTATTTTGTTGGGTCACATTGTTTGCAGACAAGGCCTGATGGTAGATCCCACAAAGATTGCCATCATTGTAAATCTTCCAGCACCCAACTCAGTCAAGAAACTGAGGACAGTACTTGGTCATCCCAGGTACTACAGAAAATTCATCAAGGGCTACGCAAAGATTACAACGCCGATGGAGAAATTACTAAAGAAGGATGTAAAATTCCTATGGAATGAGGAACGTCAGCAGAGTCTAGACACACTCAAGGAGAAGATGGTTACAGTACCCATCTTAGTATTTCCAGACTGGACTAAACCATTTCATGTACATGTGGATGCATCTGGCATTTCACTAGGGGTTGTTTTAACACAACCAGGAGAAGGAGATATTGACCATCCTATCGCATACTACGGTAGAAAGCTCTCGACAGCAGAAAAGAACTACACCACCACAGAAAGAGAAGGGTTAGCTATGGTGTACGTGCTGCAAAAGTTCAGGCACTACCTATTGGGTGCCTTGTTTAAGATGTTCACTGACCATTCCGCATTAAAGTATATGGTCAATAAGCCAGTGTTAGGGGGGAGAATATGCAGATGGTTACTCCTCTTTCAGGAGTATGATTTCGAAATCATTGTAAAACCAGGAAGATTGAACGCCGGACCTGATCATCTGTCATGTATAGACTCAGGAGAGGAGCCAAGTAACCTAGAGGACAATTTTCCAGATGCGTCGTTGTTTTCTATTCAGATCACAGACAACTACTATGCTGATATTATCCACTTCCTTACTACCGTATTAGCACCTGATGAGTTTACTAAGCAGCAAAAGAAGCAATTGGTTGTTAAAGCAGCAGACTTCACCCTGATCGCGGGACAGTTATACAAGTTAGGTCCAGATGAAGTCCTGCACAGATGTGTCATGCCGCATGAAAAAGAGACTATCATCAGGGAGGCACATTCAGGAACCGCAGGAGGTTGTTTCGCAGGAAAGTCGACTGCGCAGAAAATCCTGGCCGCAATTTTATGGTGGCCTACGTTGCACAAAGACACTAAGGACTTTTGTAGATGCTGCGATATCTGCCAGAGGGTAGGAAAACCCTCGCGACGTGATGAAATGCCGCTGCGACCGCACGTTACGTTGCACGCATTTGACAAGTGGGCTATATACTTTGTGGGTCCTATCAACCCACCAGGAAAACAAACTGGCACGATATATATCATCACTGGAACATAGTACCTCACCAGATGGGCAGAGGCCAAAGTAGTAAAGAATTGTGATGCTGCTACAGCCGCATAGTTCCTTTTTGAGAACATCATCAGTAGATTTGGATGCCCAGTAATTTTGATGAGCGACCAAGGTACCCATTTCTTGAACATCACTATTGAGGTCTTGACAGAATAATTCCAGATTCAGCACGATAAGAGCACTCCCTACCACCCACAGGCTAATGGTATGGTGGAGGCCTTTAATAAGATTTTAGAAAATGCGCTTACCAAGATCTGCAACAGCGAAAGGAATGATTGGGACCTTAGAGTTAACGCTGTATTATGGGCGTACATGACCACATGCAAGAAACTTATAGGCCACACACCTTTCAGCTTGGTGTATGGACAAGAGGCTGTTATGCCCATGGAGTATATCCTTCCTAGTTTAAGAATTGCTCAGATTACCGGGATGATTGATACAGACACAGTGGAAGAAAGGCTAGCACAGCTGCTTTCCTTAGAAGAAGACAGATTCATCGTGGGATTCCATCAGACAGTGCAGAAGGCATGAGAAAAAGCTTGGCATGAAAGACACATTAAGAGTAAGACTTTTCAGATTGGAGACCTAGTGCTCCTCTATGATAGCAAGTTTATTAAGTTTCTAGGAAAGTTCAAGATGCATTGGCTGGGGCCATATCAGATACAGCAAGTTACAGAGGGAGGTGTTGTTCAGCTCAGCAAGCTGGATGGGGAGCTTCTTCCCACTTGGATTAATGGCAGTAGGCTTAAGCTCTATAGTGATAGCCACCCTGCCTCTCAGCCCTAGCTCAGCCAGTTTATGGTGGTGCAGATGTCCAGTGTAGTTGAAAGGAGGCATCACACTGGGAATGAGTCTACACCGGCAGGTATTTTAAGTATAGGGAATCACATAAGGTCGTTTCAGTTTTGCGCAAGTAATCAGTCGCTTGCGGGAAAAAAAAAAGGAACTTAAGTATTGTTTTATGCAGGTGATGCGGAGTCGCATCGCGGCAGTACGATGTTTCCCCGTGCCACGTACCCACTTTGAAGGAAGCAGAGTGCTAGTCAAGTCACCTTCTGACCAGCAGTTAATGAGGAAATGACCGGTATATCTTACCATAGATTTGGCAGCAGTATAATCAATTTTTCCAGATTTGGTAAATCTTCGATGAGACTGGCGCCTGTACACACACGTTTCGAGGGAAATTCGATCGGATTTCCGCATTTATTAAGGATCGGATGACGGGTGTGGTCTTGTCCAGGAATTTATTACGACCGACGGGTTCAGTCTAGATGACCGTTGCGTCTGGGATTATCGTATTGGGCATAAAAGCAGAAAGTATTCAATTGGGACGGTTACGTTTGCAGAAAAACCGAGAGCTATAGAGTAAGTTGTTAAGAGTTCTCTGTGCAGAGCTCAGTTGGTTACAGAGTGCTGTGATTTTCAGAAGTTGCAGCCATTACATGTCCACCATTTTACACTGAGTGGGTTCTGTTCGAGGATGAACCTATAGAAAATGTTTTGAGAAGGTTTCAGCGTGACGGCCTTGCGTCTGCCATGACGACGCCACCCAAGGTTGTGAAATTAGATGCATCACAGGTCAGAAAGCTGCTAAGGATGAAGATTCAAGTGCCGGAAGTAGAAGTTTTCATCAAAGTCTCTGCTAAGGAGAAGAAGAACACCGAGCCGATCACTGAAGATAAGAAAGCAGAGCAGAATAATGATGAGAAGAAATCTCCCGCCAGGAGGAAAGTAAAAATGAGAAAAAGAAAGCAACGGGAGAAGGTCGCCGACCTATCTGATCAGCTAAGAGAAGAACAAGAGATTGCAGAGGCAACGAAATGAAAAACTGACGATCAAAGGCAGCATGAGTACCTGGAGCACCTCGAAGAGAAGAAAAGTGGAAGAGGACAGCAAACCTAGTAGACGGTAGAATTTCAGCATGCAGATAAAGCCTTGTTCTTAGAATGGAATTCATGGTTTGTATCCCTTCCATATAAAAGGCTCTAGGTCGAGCGACGTGTTTTGAGAAGCCTAGAAGATACAGATTTATATCTTCCGTATCGCGCGAGCTCTACCCTAGATAGAGAGGAGTTCTCGTGATACCAAATATTTGAATCCTTATGGTAGGCATAAGGATAGCAGGTCTTGCAAGCGACGAGACTGTGAGCATAACAATAAGGAACGGTACGAGAGACCTATGGACTAAGTTAACAAGAGGACTCCAGTATTAGTCAATCTATGCTTGACTCGGCACAGGAGCGTGTCGAAGCAATGCATAACGAAGTCGCAGGACTTCGAGAGAAGTTTAATAAGGCCTCACAGGAAGCCAAGGAAAAGCTACAGTAGGAGGAGCCCGCTGGTAGTGGCTCAAGGCCGAGCCACAAGTAAGTGTTAGGGGACTGTTGGAGCAGGGTCCCGCAGCTACAGAAGAAGTTGCTAGTTTAGCGGATAGATAAGTTTTGGCGGAGAGAAGATAAGATAGAGCTACGACGCCGTAGCATGTTTCCAGCTATAGAGCAGAGCCAGAAACCATGAAGAAGAAGACAGAGAAGTCAAGGAAGACGACTGTACCTGAGCGGCTGAGAAGAGAGAGCTCACCCACTACATTGAAGGCAGCGGTGAAGACAGGAGGGCTCAGCGACCCTCATAAAGGAAAAGGAGCAATGACGCTGAAGCATTGAAGACAAAGGACAGAAACAACGAAGCGGTGCACAGTACCCATGGTCAGCGCTGGGAAGCATGGAAGACTGCAGAGAGCTGTGGTGTGACGAAAAGCGGCTTCCTCAAGTATAGATATGGCCGACTGTCACTAGTTAGGGTTTTGGGTTACTGTTGGGATAGGCCCACAGTGTTGTAATGGAAAGACCTTCGGGCTGCTTATAAAGGGATATATTTTGTATTGTAAAAGGGTTGGTTAGATAGTTAGACAATTGTTGGGTGATATAGATAATAGAAATAACATAGACTATTGTAAAAGCCAAGCTCTGGTTTTGTTATTAGTGGTAGCAATCTTACTGTAACCAGTAGCTGGCTTATAGAGCATGCATGTAACGATCCGCAGGGATCGACAGAGAGGGAAGAGTATATTGTAGGAGTGCAATATAGAGAAGAAAATAGATCTAAGAGAGAAGATCTTGAGCTGCATATGCAGTGCAGCAGAACTGTGTTTTACCTTCCCCTGAGCTATAATAAAAACACAGTTCTGTGGACGTAACTTCCATCCTGGAGGTGAACCACGTTAAAATCGAGCGTTATGTGATTGGATTATGTGTTATGTTTACTTGTGCATTTATCAGTCATTTCATGGACTTTGTTTACAGTTTAATGAATGAATGTGTTAATCAGTTTACAGCAATATAGAAGGGTAAACATAAGTTGAAGTCTTCAGCATGTTGTATGCGGGTTCATTTATGCTTTGCTTGAAACGGTCACTAGTCACAGTATTAAACAGCCTGGTATGTTGAGTCTTGTGGGTCGACACGAACAACGCTAAGTGCGCTGAGCCGCGGGAGTAGGTTATCGCAAGAAGGCGATACCGCACCGGCAAAGGAGCTGCGGTGCGCGATACCGCAGGTTAATGGCTTAGCGTTGGGAGGAAGTTACGTGTTGCCTGGTGAGCGGCGATGCGATAAGGATGGAGTCATCGCGAGTCAGTGAAAGTGCAAGACATGGAAAGGGACCGCACGACAGTAAGAGGACATCTCGGGGCTAGAAGAGCTGCGAGACAAGGAGATCACGCGACACGAGCAGAGGAGTCGCGCGACGCGCAGAGAAAGAGACCTCGCAGCTAGAAGAGCGGCGAGTCATAAGAAAAGATGCCATAGAACCTGGTCCAAGACGCTTGAGTCCTTGGCCAACCCATTAGAATCACTTCGGGTGAGACTTCAGGCCGCTTCGTGGTCTTTTGCCGAAAGGGCCAGTGAGCTAGGGGTGTTGTTGGTTGATTATAGTAAAGCCGGGTTTGCCCAGCATAACCAACAATGTGGTGAAGGATCACATGGTTCTACATGTGGCCGAAAAGATGCATGCCTGGGAGATGTGGGAAACATTGACTAAAATTTTCCAGAGTAGAAATGATAACATAAATATGGTGCTACGGGAGAAACTTCATAGTCTGAATATGTATAGAGTTGATTCTATTACATCATATCTTAATAGAGTTATGCAAGTTCGACATGAACTTGTTGTTGTGGGTGAGAATATTGTGGATGTGGAGTTGGTTCAATTAGCCTTAAAAGGATTTCCCAAACCATAGGACACTTTTTTCTGGTGCATTGTTTCCTGAGAAAATGCTTCCAACTGGAAAAGATTGTGGGACGATTTCACTTAAGAGGACTTAAAAATGGGGTCCAATTAGTTAGACCATCATCATGGTGATGATGAGGAGAACGTTGCACTTGGGAGCAAAGCCAATGGAAAGTGGAAGGAGAGCTTCAAAGGTGTCCAAGCTACTTCGAAGGGTTCTATGCAGGAAATCAGTTTGGGGATTATGTAGGTCAATGTACAAATGAAAATAAGGGTAAGAAGCAGAAGGAGGGACAAGTGGAAACCTCAAATGAGATGGATGAATTCATAGAAAAAATTGAGAAAGAATTCTCACTTGTATCACTTGTTTTGCGTTATGGTAGTAATAGACTTGAAGATGTTAGGAAGTGGATAGTTGAAAGTGGGTCTTGTCTCCACATGATAGGATTACAGGATGTATTCTTCAACATTTCAGAGGCAGGTCCAGATTGTCAGCTAGACATTGAATTGGACTTAATGCATGTAGTAAGAGGAGTTGGATGTGTTAGGTTCCATCTTGATATTGGGGAAATTTTGGAGGTGTCATAGGTGTATGGCACTCTTTAACACATAAGAGTGTGTTGATGTTTCTCCATGGTTCTAACATCGGGAAAACATTTTGTAGACATTCTCCTAGCCTATATTGCCATGTGTGTTGACCAATGGCTAGAGGAGGATGACCCTGTTGTAGCCCTGATTAGTCATGTCTGCTAACTAAGTGTGTATGAGGCTATATATTCTTAGCCTTGGTTAGTCACATGTCTTGATAAAGAGTGTATGATGCTAGAGGCCACATTGCATACTTTATGAGGGAGTGCTCCATGATAGAGTGATCTATTATGATTGGAGTGAGTTTAATTGTTTATTTGATAGGGGATTTCACCCCCTTGTGGAATATATAAATTCTAATCTAATTTTGAATTTGACTTGGGTTCTTAGAGTATGGTAAAATCAACATTAGATCTCTATGTGGGAATAGATGTGCATGTGAGGAGATGAACATCGACAAGGACAACTTTTCTATGATGAATAAATAACCAAGAATTCTAGTCGACCATTGAAGAAGTTCCATAAGAAAAAGAGGACAAGAAAGAAAATAGACTTGAATATAAAATGAAAGATGAAAACCAAAAGAAAAAGTCATCCCTAGTGAAAGAAGACAAGTCGTCTCCATCGAGAAAAAATTCAAGTGAATATAGGAATATAAATAAAGTGCTCACACTTCATTTTTATCATCACATTATCATCACTTCTTCTCCACTTGTGTGCACTTTTCAAGGAAGGCCTACCAAAGGCAAGGAACAAATAATTTTTGCAGTCTTTTCTCTTCTTAGAGGATTGTTATTCCTCCCTAGAGATTTGCTAGGGTTTCTTGTGAAAGAAGGGCACACTCTTATGTGCTAGGGTTCACCTTTATGAATGGTATTGTACTTGAACTGGATTGATTTGTTCTGAGAAAGGTTGTTGGGTTTTTCACTTTTTTGGGTATCCCGATATAAAATTCAAGCGTCTCTTGTGCATGGCTATCTTTTTATGATCCTTTATTTTAGCTACAATTTAAGTGGATATTTTTCAAGCGTGCAATTATTCAATGAAACTGTGGATGAATTTGAATGCTTGAAATCATTGTGAAATAGTTGTCAATGATATGGAAATAGTTAAAAATTCAACATGGTATCAAAGTGAGGTTGTGCAAGACAACCATTTGCAATTTTTTTTTGGAAACTAGGGATTCCATGTTTGGACACTTCTAACCTATGCTTTGGATTGATCTTAGTGTTTTGGAGGTCACCTAAGGAGGGCACATCTATCCACAGAGTTAGATTTAAGTTTTGACAAATTTCAATTCTGACCCAATTATTGGGTCTAGGGTTTTTTTATCACACTTTCAAAATGGTGTCCAGTCTCAGAGTAGAAGACATTTTGGATGGTTCTTCGAATTTTAAATCCTGGAAGAAAAGGATACTCTTCATCTTGGATGAAAATGATATACATGATTATGTAAAGAAATATGTCTTAGTACTACTAAGATGCTAAGGACAAATCCAAATACAAGAAGAATGAAGAAAATGAAAAGATGATCTTGATAGATTATGTAAAAGACCACTTGATTCTACATATTGTTGAGTTGAAGTACCAAAGCAATGCATGATTCCTTAATAGGATTGTTCCAGAGAAAAAACACTAGCAGGAAGATAGCCTTGAGGAATCAAATCTATTGTATGAAGATGTCCAACTCATATTTAGTTGCCACTTATTTTATGAAGGTATCCTAGTTGAGGGATCGACTTAAATCCATTAGAGACATTGTTGATGATGAAAAACTTGTTATTGTAACTCTTAATGGACTTCCTTCTTCATGGGAGTCATTTGTGCAGATTATTTTTGGAAGAGAAGAGTTACCCAAGTTTGATTGACTATGGGTTGATTGTGCTCAAGAGGAGGACAGAGTATTGTCTAATTATAGTTTACAAATACCTTAGGATGAAGAAAATTAAGCTCTTGCAGCTCACGCGAGAAAAGGAAAAGGAATAAGAAACTTTAGGAAAAGAAACACAGGTGGAAGATCAAGTCCAACTCAAGAACAAAGAGAGAAGGATCTTTCATAATTTAAGTGCTTAAGTTTTCATAGATTTGGTCACTTTGCTTGTCAGTTTCCTCAAAGGAAAGTAAAGAGAAAGAAACATGCATCAATATCCAGTGTTGATGAGCCTCCATCAAAGAAGACAAAATAATATAAACTTGATGAGATTGCAGATGAGCTTCAGAAGGAGTATTTCTTCTAGTACACTCAAATGTATGTGCACCAATGACAGTATCATCTATGGATGGTTTCTTGTACTATGTGAATGTTATTGGTGATTTACTTCATGAAGACCAAGGATAAAGTCTTCAACAGATTCCAGAAGTTCAAGACTTAGGAAAAGAACTTGACAAAGTAGAAGATAAAGGTTTTGGAGGAGAGTTCACCTCTAAGGACTAGGCAGAGATCAAGAGGGAATCAACAATAAGATAAGTATTTAATGCCTTTGTGCAATAAGTTTTATTTACTTAAATTGAATTGATGTATTGTAATTCAAGAGTGAGTCTTTATCTTTTAAGTGGACAAGAGAGAGTCACATCTCTTGTGAAACACATAAGTAAATCACATTTTTTTTAAGTCGTATCTCTTGAGTGATAGAAGTGAATCATATATTCTATAAATCATCGGTGATTTATATCTAAAGTGGTGGTCAGTACATAGTGAGAGTAAGGGATATGAAATTTAGTGAGTCATATCCGAAGGATTGTCAGAATGCAGAGAGGCATACAACTCCTAGTGATACTTTCACGGAAACAATTCCTAGATTGGAGCGAAAGTTAGGGGTGACGTCCAAGTGATCAAGCATGCAACCCCTGTTAGCATTAAAGATGACACATTATATAGGCTATGGAGTTAGCCACGTTGGAGACTCATAGAAAGTCATGGATGGTATTTGATGTTCTTGAAGGAGTAGGAGGATCATCTTAGTAGACCCACTTGATGAGAGATGACAGAGATGGATACACAAGGATCAATGGTGCAGAAGGAAACAAGTTTCTTTAGTGCAGGATACTGAGATGCAGAGTGCATGATACTAAGATGTAGAGGTAGTAGAGTGTCCAGATGCAGAGGGAGTAGGATACTCAGGTGCATATGAGGCATGGTCCTCCCTAACATAGAGAGTAGCTGCAACATAGTTTGTTGATGATGGAGGAGGTGCCTTAGTCAGGAGTACCTCTCTCGCCAAGAGGAAGTTTGTCGTGCTAAATATATGCTAAGTAATCGACACTAAATCATTAATCAAGGTAATTGTAAACTTAGAAGTGCAAGCACAGAAAATGTGGGATTTCCTATCGAAAAGCACTACTGATAATAAGTCTAATATGATACCTTTCAAAAAAATGCAACAACTAATACCTAAAAATTATGATTGAAAGTCAAATACAAGAATCGGTACCAGAACTAATATAGGAAATAGTAAATTATCCTACAAAATTGAAATGAAAAGACAAAATAATTCTAGTTCACGATCAATACTAATTATTAAAAAATACATACAAAATTTAACAAGCCTACAAAACATATGATCTATTGTATTGTTAAGAGCATAAACTATTTTGAGTCTAGATTTTATAATTAACAACTGATGAATGAAAACATAGTACTATCTAATTTTAATTAAATATAAAACATTTGAAAATTATAGCCTGTTCAATCGACAAACTGAAAAGGTCTAATAAGAACTACTCTACCATAAACTTTTTGGACTTGCAACTTTGAAATCCAAGAAATTAAAGAAATCACACTCATAAACTTAAATCAAAATTAAAGAAAAAAATGTTTATACAAAATAAAGATAACTTAATTACAAAACTTGATTCAAACTCTTTCTTTGAGAAGATTTCTCTTTGATATATATAAACCACTGAGATTTATATACATGGCTGGATTATTTTAAACTTTTTAATACAAAATTAACACAATTAAAATCGAAGAAATACGGTTATACATATTGAAAATAGTATAACTACTAGGTAAAC
Source organism: Pseudotsuga menziesii (assembly GCA_001517045.1). Taxonomy (NCBI): domain Eukaryota; kingdom Viridiplantae; phylum Streptophyta; class Pinopsida; order Pinales; family Pinaceae; genus Pseudotsuga; species Pseudotsuga menziesii. Next base: position 128,030 of record LPNX011102050.1, on the reverse strand, counting down.
CACCCATGCCTGGGATCGCCTCTCGTGCCTTTACCTTTACTGGTCTACCTTTGCTCCTGCTACTGATGCCTTTGATAGTGGTGAAGCCACTACTGGATATAGATCAAGTTCAACCTGGTCCACTAGCGTGGGATCCTTCCCAAAAATGAACCCAAACATGCTAGCTTAGTAATGGCTTATGTTGTGACACTCTCTTTGCAGGGTGCCAAAATTGAACACTTTTATTCTAAATCCTCCAAATATCTTCTAAAGAAATATTACAGGGATAAAACATAATACCATTAGCTATTAAAAATATATATAACACTTTCGTTATTCACAAAAGAAGATGACAAATTAATTAGAGATCTATAAACAGTGCGTAGAAGAGAGAAATGTTGCTAGTAAATTAACAGCTACTATATTTATATAATCATAGTGAAATATATACCATTACAATCTCTTGCTATAAGTTAGAAGATTACTAACAGGGTACGAAGAGAGAAAAACAATGCTACAGGAATCAAATTTAAACCATCGATTTACTAAAAGGGTACGAAGAGAGAAAAACAATGCTACAGGAATCAAATTTAAACCATCGATAAATCGATGATTGACTATGAATATAAATTAATGATTGAATATATAAGCAATTTGAAAATTCCCACCATGACACCTACAGGAAATGAATATACATTTGCATGAAAACAAACCATAGAAGATTAAAACAATGAAAACATTAGTCCTATTATGCAGATCTGCAAGCTATTTTATGAACAGCGTATTTCACAATAGATTAAAGGAAAAGGAAATTAAATATACACAAGTGAGAACAAAAGTAAAAAGAATAGAAAGAGAAAACAAACATGAAGTAACCAACATGTGGGTCTCTCTGTGGTCTAACAAAATAAATCTATGCTATCTTGATGAACGCTAATGCATTAAGATTCCCGGGAGTCACAACTCCATTACTGTAAAACTAGCAACGTTACCTACAGATGAGCACCGTGCCAGTATGCAGAGTATATGTCTATTCTCTGCTTCTGTCTAAATAGCTTCTCAAAGCTCAGAATAAGTTTATATAACATACATTACAAAAGGAAAGATCCATCCCCTAAGTGTAGGTAGCACTTGCAAACTAAAAATGGAAAAACAGACTGTGTTGTCCCTTAATTCATGGCCAAAGAATATCTTGATGACACATCCATGCTGATTGGGCATCCACGTGGTCTTTGATTGAGCATTTGAAGAACCGATCATATCTCCCAAACTATGCATAATTTTGCCAAACCGTCTACGTGCCAACTAAATGAGACCATTCTGCAAGTAGTGTTTTAAAGGATTTTCCAAATGCCTCGCGAGTTTGCTCGTAAATCAGGCCCGAAATTCGCTTCCTGTAAAAAATGATGTATAAATCTTTGACCACGAAGTTTTACTTGAGATCTGGAGCACTATAGGCAACAATCTCAAGAACATATATCTAGGCTGGAACGTTGAAGAGCATCTCCTACTTCCCAAGTCCGTTCTGTATAGAGCTGCTAGCATCCTTGTTGACTGTAGGAACCAGAATGGGTATTGGATCTAGTGCAAGAAAGATGCGAGGAACAAGTCTACAATGAAACGAGCTATGGATTTGCCATGAGTTACGAATTTCAGCTAAAATCAATTTCTTCTATAAGAAATACCATATAGTCCCTACCACACCTCTAATAATAGTCCCTACCAAATTGATATATGAGATCTCACAGAAGAAATTGATATATGAGATCTCAGTTAGGGGAAGTGCATGGTTAAAATCTTGAAGAGATTCTGTATAATGGATTGCAAGTTCATGGCTATACTTATGGAGGCAAATGTGAAGAAGATGAGTGATTCCACTTCAGATTTAGATTTGAGGGATTCCACCATGTACAAGCAGCTGATTGGGTCCTTGATGTATTTGGTTAACACCAGGTCATATATTTGCTTTGCAGTGAACACTATGAGCCATTTTATGTTTGAGCCTCGGTATGTGCATTGGGTTGCAATAAAGCATGTGTTGAGGTACCTACCTGGTACAGTTGGATATGTTGGATATGGTTTGAGATATGTCCCAAGTGGTGATATGAAGTCGCAGGGTTATGCAGATTCTGACCGGGAGGGTGTGCAGTGGACAAAATGAGAACCTTGGGGTGTTGCTTCAGATTGTGATCAACTATGATATCTTGGTTTAGAATGAAGCATATTTTTGTAGCACTCAGTACAAACAACAAAACAGAGTATTATGTAGGAGTGTCGCAAGTAGTGAAGCAGTTTGACTTCACAACTTCTTGTAGGACTATTTGATCAAGAGTTAGAGACAACCTTGATGCATTGTAATAATCAAAGTTGTGTTAAGATTTTGGAAAATCTAGTGTTTCATGATTTGTAGAAGAATATTGAGATCAAATACTACTTCATTGGAGACATGGTGCACAAGGGAGCAATGAAGAGATTTGGTGCATATCCACGGATGAGCAGATAAACGACATTCTCAACAAGACTATCCAAGGAAGAGTTTGTATACTTTATGGACAAGCTTGGCGTGATGGAGAATGTCTCTCTCAATGAGAGGAAGCGTTGATGGATGAAAAGTCCATGAAGGTTCTACATATGAGAGGCAACTATTCATGTGAGACGAATGCCTAGACACTGTCATGGATTCATGGATTTATAGGTGAGCGACAAACATTCACGTGAGATGAATGACACAAACACCATGATGGTTCTATCGATGAGCGGTAGACATTCACTTCCGGAAGGGTATGATAGATTCTTCTCCCTCTTGCTTTTAATGGGGGGCGAAAATTATCCTTGCTTCTTTTCTTCTCTTTGACACCAAAATTCTCTTCCACTCTTTGGAATTTTCTTCCTTTTCTTCGAAAATGATCTTTTTCCAATGCTTTGATACCAATCTCAACGTTGGAGAAAGAAATTAACACAAAGATTATGCAAAATGAGCTACAACTCTTCAATTTTTATTGATAAACGGAAGATCAAACTGATGCTAATACAATGAAACTCAAAAAGAGTATTTAAAAATTAAAACTCAAACCTAACTAAGACTCCATGCATGTTTTATGCTATTGCATGCCTTATTAAGTGAATTGAACTTGAGTGCTCAAATAAAACAGCTAAAGCGACTGAGAGTTACTATTTCCAATGGATCTGTGATTTAATGCAAGTAGTCTGTGATTCCTCAAGGATCTGAAATCTCCATCATTAGATTAAGTTATTGTAATTTTGGAGTCGAATTGATTAGTCACTCCGTCAGTATAGTTATATCCATTCTAGAAACAATTTGTTGAAAAACCGTAAAAACCCTTCCTGGATTAATCTCCTAGTAAATCTAATATGTTCAATCGATTATATATATATATATTGTGGTATAGCGTGGAACAAATTGTATTTAACACTGCAGTACACACCATGGATAATAATTGTAATTTTTGCCGGATTGCAATTGTAAAAATCATTGTAGAGTATAGGGTTCGGTTAGGGACAAATATTGAATTCATTGGTATGCACTTATGTATCGATGGATAGAAAATTCCCAGGAATATTCGAGCTGGGACAAATCTTGGGATGGCTGCGTAATAAACTTTGAACTTCCCACGAATATTCGAGCTGGGACAAATCTTGGGATTGCTGCGTAATAAACTTTGAACTTTGTTAGTTGGTAGACTAATTGATTTATGACATCTAATCTAAGAACAAAATATTAATGAGGGAGAATGCTTGAAAGCAAAAATTAATCAGGTTAGGTATAGCAGTGATTGCTGTACAGGCTTATTACTGATAATTGGATTTGAAGATACTAGCAAAAATTAATCAGCTTAGGTATAGCAGTGATTGCTGTAGCAGGCTTATTACTGATAATTGGATTTGAAGATACTGAAATTCAGCAGTGATTGCTGTAGCATACGCATTGCTGATAATTAGATTTCAAGATGCTGAAATTCAATAACTGCAACTGATTAATGATCTTTGGGATTTTGTATACTTATAATTGCGATTTTATAAAAAGATTTATTATACAGCGAATGTAATGGCATTTTGTTCTGGTAGGTATCTAAGTTTATTTGATTGCGGACTCGCCCGTTATAGTCCATAAACTCCATCGTTGGGGCACCTGTAAGTACTAGGTCACACAAGACTTAACGAGAATAGATATAGAATCAATTCTTTGTGAATGAAAATGATCAAGAAAAGAATATGAAGTAGCCAATATACTATACTGATATTGGTTGTTACTTGGAGGAATTAGAATACAACTCTTATGTATTATTTCATGTTAATGAAAAATGTGGGAGGATTATAAAGTTGCCCTTCATACAATTTAAATTCATAATTATAGGTAAGTCTATATATATATATATATATATATTAATTAATTAAAAGTAATACCATTATGTATTATAGAAAAGATACAAGGTAATTATACGATTATGTTTTTGTTTTAAATGATTTATGTGAAATTGTTATATAACCATGTACAAAACAAATGGTTGAATATCAGTACTTATACCCTTCCTAGGTGATTGGTGAGAAATACTTATCCGTGTGCATCCATTCCTATGTCATTTGGTTATGTACATACTATAGCCTATTAATATCATCGTCAACCATTATCCATACTTATTGGCAAGGCAAGCAATGAAGTGATTAGGTTTGTATTAATGTGGAAACTCCAGTTAGAAATGTTAAGTGGATACAATTGTAAAATATGGCCAATTTTTTTATTAAAACAATTATAACAACAATCATTAATAAACAAAAATATGCATATACACTTATCCGTCATTGCCAATTTAATAATGGATCGCCGCATTTACGAGTATGTATTACGAGGATGTAATTTATATATGACGATAGCGATGAAGGAATTGGACACTGAAGTGGATGTGAGTTGACATCTATATTATCTCATTTTACCTATGTGTTCCCGAGGATTAAAGAAGAATACATTCCCAAGAGTGCATTCAAGAATGTGCTTGATGTTTTTATGATCTTGATGAATGGTGTAATTCCGAAGCACCTATATAAATTTGTAAAAAGCGTTTTTAGATGATATTCTTATCTACTCGAAATCATATGGAAGAAGGGCACAAAAGGCATTTTGAAGCCAGGGTTGGGATGTTTTAGAGAGCAGAATATTACTATATGCCAAACTCTTGAAATATTCCTTTTTCGTTATTTAGGACATGTTATCTTGTATATGGGATTGCATTAGACCCATCTAAAAATGGACAACATTGTGCGTATTTTCATGGAATTGATTAACAAGATATTATCGAAGGTTCGTAGATATATTTTCAAAAATTGTAGGCCTAATTACTGAATTATAGGAAAAGAACAAGTTCTTAACTCGAAGGATTCTGAGCAAGCATAAGGTACCAAATATGGACATAGTCTTGTTAGTGTGTATTGATGCTTCAAAGGAACTGTTAGGAGGTGTGTTGATGATGCTTCAAAGGAACTGTTAGGAGGTGTGTTGATGATGCTTCAAAGGAAGGTTTAGGAGGTGTGTTGATGCAATAAGATAGGGTGATAGCTTATGCTTCAAGAAGGTTTAGGAGGTGTGTTGATTCAATAAGATAGGGTGATAGCTTACACTTCAATAAAAACCTAGATGACTCGAAGAAAACTATTTGACATATGATTTGGAACTCATGGAGGTAGTGTATGCATTGCAATTATGGAGACATTAATTGGTAGGAAGGAAATTTGAACTAAAGAAATACCATCATGGCTTACTATAGAATTTTACTCAAAGTGAGTCTAAATGCAAGAGAGAAGGTAGTACAAATGGATGAGCAAATACTAATTTGATTTATAGTATAGTAGCAACAACCATATTATTAAAATTAGTATGTTTGGAATACGTCGACATGAATAAATTACTAATACATGTTTTAATGGAAATTTTGGACTCGTTCACTGATCGAATCTTGATACAAAACTTTTGAGAACCCTCACCTCTTCTTATTCATATTTATAGATTGCATCGACCCTATCACCCTCAGAGCACATTATCTAACTAATTGTTCTCATGATGTTAGGCTGCCAAATGGAAAACTTATGGGGCGGTGCATGGTTTCACTGCATTGAAGGTCTACTTCTCATGCCAAGAGATGGAGTCATTGGAGTACACCTACACATTCATCTAATAGTTTTTATTACTATGTTTTAATTACCACGTTCATTTAAAAATTTAATTTAATAGTTGTATCAAGTTATTGGGGTTAACTTAATATTTACCTAATAGTTAATTACGTCGATAGACGTTTTTATTTGAGATTTGGGGTGGACTTGGGCCTATGCTTTTTCATTTATGAACAACGATGAGACAAGTGTATCATCTAGATTGATTCTATGGCAGTCATTCAAAATTTGAAATAAACAATTATAAAAAATAATTGGTAGCTAGGCGATGAATGTATAATTGATAAAAATGCATGGATAACTCATTGTTGATGAATGTATAACCAACAGTTCATGGAAGATAACTAGAAGAATGTGATATAAAAAGAAAAAGAATACAAAAAATAATTGAGAGTTGATAAATGGATATCAAGAAGAATGTCGGTGATAACATGTAGTTACGCATGTATAACTCACACTTGAACCTGTTTAACTAGAAGAATATGACGAATAAAAAATATTTCCAAACTGTCTTTTATTCCATAAATATATCTCAACTATTTGATCCCTAACGACGTGATCCATCCACAAACTATGTGGGTGTATTAGTCTAATTATGTTGATAGACGTATTTATTTGAGATTTGGGTTGACTATGGCCTATGATTTTTCATGTAGGGACGAGGATGAGATAAGTCTACTGTTGAGATTGATTCTATGGTAGTCATTCAAAAATACCAAATAAACAATTATAAAAAAAGAATATAAAAAATAAATGGTAGCTAGCTAATGAATGGATAACTTGTAGCAATGCATAGATAACTCATACCTTACGAATGGATAACCAACCGTTCATGGAAGATAACTAGAAGAATGTGAGATGAAAAGAAAAAAGAATATATAAAAAAACAATAGTTGATAAATAAATAACATGAAGAATGTCAGTGATAACATGTAGCTAGGCATGGATAACTCGAACCCGTTTAACTCTAGAAGAATAAGATGTATAATTTTTTTTCCAAACTATCTTCCATTCCATAACTATCTCTTAACCATTTGATCTCTATTAGCCTGATCTAGCCACAAACTATGTGGGTGTGCTAGTATTTAAATCCAATATAAGTTCGATTAGAATTGAAGTAATAGTTGTAGAATTATTAGTTGTATCTAATAAAGCTAATAGTTATACAATATAACCACGATTAGAGTTGATGTTAAGCTAATAGTTGTAGAATCATTGGATTTAAGCTAATAATTGTATTTAATAGTAAATTTCAAAGTTAATATTTCAAATAAAAGTCATGATTAGAATTAAAGTTAAGCTAATAATTAATAATTGTATCATTAATGAATATAAGCTCATAGTTATATCTAATAATCAAATAGTTATATCATTAATGAAGTTAAAATTTAATTTTTTTAATTATCACAAAGTGTATGCGGAAATATATATTAAAATTACACTTGCACAACGAATGGTAGAAGGAGGTGAAGACCGAATTAGAGGCTCACAAAGCAGAGTATATGGCACAAAGGAGAGTATATGGCACAGTTGGGGTTAAGAAAAGGTACATGAACCAGAGGTCATTATTTTTCTGGAGTGACATGAATTTACTTGAACACAACAATTTACTGGAACATTGGTAATATCCTAGTTGCGATTTAAATCACAGTCTATATAATAATGTAATCTACAATATGATTTTGAGTACAAGAAGTTATTTATTTATGAATCCGGGTTTCCCACAAAGGGCCCTCTCCCTTGATACCGAAGTCCGAGGATTAATCCTTGAAGACGTTATGGTGGTGTCCATATCTAGAGTTCCATGCCCCTTGCAATTCATACATGATTGCGTTATGCATTCTTTTTTCCTTTAGTCATTGCCTACATTGTAATACCGAAGTCCGAGGATTAATCCTTGAAGACGTTATGGTGGTGTCCATATCTAGAGTTCCATGCCCCTTGCAATTCATACATGATTGCGTTATGCATTCTTTTTTCCTTTAGTCATTGCCTACATTGTAGGAGTTGTTTGTATTTCAATTTCAATTTCTTTTGATTGTAGTGTTGTAACATACTTGTGCAATGATAATAATGAAAATAGATACGGGATTTGGTGGTGTGGTTCTACTTTTGTTCTTGAATCGATCTTGTAACATTACTTAATGCATGTAATGTTATGTAACTTTATTTTTATTAATAAAAACTAAAATTTTTAATTATATGTCAAAATAAATGTAGCCCAGAAAAACAACCTAATATGGGGGAGATGTTGTAATTTTCCTACCTAACAATACAATAAAAAGGTAAAAATTTAATTATCCGCATAAACAAATATGCCTCTTAAAAGAAACACAATATGGGGGAGATGTTGTAATGTTCCTTCCTAACAAAATGCAAAATAAAAAAATGAATTATTGTAAAAAAATGTTGGCCTTGCAAAACCATGTGCAAGGCATTTTAAACAACCCATGGTTTTATTGCACATGGTTTAGGAGGGCTTTCCACATGGTTGCAAAACCATGTGCAAGGCATTTTAAACAACCCATGGTTTTATTGCACATGGTTTAGGAGGGCCTTGCACATGGTTTTAAAACTATGTGCAAGGCCTCCTAAACAACCCATGGTTTTATTGTACATGGTTTAGGAGGGCCTTGCAAATGGTTTTAAGACCATGTGCAGGGCCTCCTAAACAACCCATGGTTTTAGGAGGGCCTTGCATATGGTTTTAAAACCATGTATGGAGAGATGTTTTAATGTTCGTTTCTAAGAAAATAAAAAATAATAAAAAATATTATATATGACACACCAAAGTTGATAGCTCATTGAGTGCAATACCTAAGAAAAAGTTTGTACCTCAAAAAATTTGATCTCTGGACACTTGATAAAGCCTAGGATTTGGATCTAGATTGATATATATTTATTTTGTGGTATAGTGTGGACTAAATTGTATTTAACACTACACCATGTACTGCAAAATATATATATATATATATATATGCAATATCCGAGAGTTAATTAGTAGTATTGAAATCATGAAAACGTCGTTCAATTGATCCTAGGATCCAACGAATACCTACTAACACTCTATTCTTTTACGAAGGAGTCCTAGCTGATTTGATACCCAAACTAATTACGCCTCAGGCCTTCTTTCTGGGAGCTCGATTTTATTGGGCATTGTTTCCCAATTGTCGTCCTTGTCACATAGAAGCTTGCCACATATTTCGAAATTGTGTTTTGTAGTGCATTGTTCCGTAAGTTTCCTCCTGCTGATTGTTCTAAGATATTTGGTCCATACAGAATTTCATACCCTCTTTGCATCTGTTATCTCCAATTTCCTTTCCTTGCAGCGTAGGATAGCCGCTGCGATTTACCTACTACAACTATTTGTTCATTGTTTCATTGATAATTTTGTGAATTCAGTGTGGCTTTGTGTCACAACACAACTCGTCGTGTTGAGGGTGTTTTCCAGTGAAGAAACAAAGACGTGTTTTGTTATGAAGCAACTGGTGCAGGACCTATATAATGTTCCATGCCTTTTTCTTTTCTTTTTTCCTTCTATTTGTCTCTGTCGTCAAAGCTCGGGAAGGTTTGTGTTCCTTTATCAATTTTGCTCATCTTCCATAACTCAGACATAAATTTAGGATGTATTGGGCTTATTGCGAAAGATGAAATTGACCAAGGAGCTTGAGAAGATCTATTCTTTGTGTCTTTCACTAGGTGATAAATGTAAACAACATTTACTCAATTAAATACGGAAAAGATGTGCTGCTAAATAAAACTTTCGTTAAACCATAAGCTATGGATTTATATATATTGTGGCCGCATAGCGATAAATTTAAAAATTGAAAATTAGTACAAAGATGTTTCACTTTTTACAAAGCTTCGACTCTAAACACTTTCACAAAACATAAAAGCTTGAGCTTCGAACTCTTCACATAGTTTTCCCTTTTTCTTCTTCTTTTCACACTCGTACAGTTCTTCTCTTCTCCTCTCTATATCTCTATCGATCTATGAATGTCCATATATCTAATTACACTCTACTTCTTATAAAAGACTTCTACCGAATTACATTAAAGACTCTTCAACCACACTTACCTTTCANTTCTCCTCTCTATATCTCTATCGATCTATGAATGTCCATATATCTAATTACACTCTACTTCTTATAAAAGACTTCTACCGAATTACATTAAAGACTCTTCAACCACACTTCCCTTTCAAGCCATGAACGTTCCAATTTACTCTTTTCAAACCTATCCTATTCTCTTTAAACAGAAAATTTGAAGTTCCTCTAACTGTTATGTGCAGATTGTCATGCCCGCTGTTCCATAGCGTCGCCAATTTGCAATCGACCAAGACTGTCCACTTTGATGCATGGTAATGATTAAGAATCTCTTTAGCTATTACCAATATAGGTTTGTTCAACCATAAGAGTTCGCGGAATAGTCGTGCGTTGTATTTAATTTCTATTCCATTGAAAAATGATTCTCGTTCAAATCAATTGATCTGGAGACTCCATCGAATTGGGTCGGTTTATGGATCGAACAGAATCTCAGTTTGACAGCAAATCAGTAGATTCTGTTTCATCATGTTCCATATTTTATGACGCATCCTCCGATGAAAGATGGCCTTGTTCTACTAAATATGTGACACACTTCATCACAGGAATACCGACAAATGGCGATGCAATATTCTCATTGCAACCTTCAGCCCCAACGTTGTATATGCTGGTACAGAGAAAGGAAAATTATGCATCCTGAAACTAGAAAATTGCGGCGTGGCTCATGGGAAGACTGTCAGTTGCAAAAACAAATCCGTTAATGCCATTGTAGTGCGAGGAAATAAGGTGTATAGTGGCCACATGGATAAGAAGATTCGCCTATGGAACTTCTCCGGAAGGTTTTTTTTGTTTTTGAAATTATCCAGCCATGAGAGGCCATCTCAAAAATCTTTTCCAATCATGAGAGGAAATTTCAACTCAAAATGGGTCTTATAAGGAAAATTAATAAAATAATAAAATAATATTTATTAATTTTGGAGGAAGAAAAAAAAAACTACTTTTTCGTTTGTATTTTCGACATATCTCCCTGTGTTTTTACTCAAATTTCGTTTGCAAAATTTGAAATTTGAGTAAAAACACAAGGAAATATGTCGAAAATACAAACAAAAAAAAGAGTTTTTTTATGATACCTATCCCCAAATTTATATTTAAAAATTGCTTAGTATTTCAAATTTAAAGCAATTTCATTGGCTAACACATGATGACACGGAATTTGAATTAGAGATAAAAGACCCATTTTGAGTTGAAATTTCCTCTAATGCAAAACTGGCAGAAGATTCTGTTGAAGCATGGAGATTTACTTTGTTGACCAATATCTTATCATGTTCATTAAGAAAAGGAGTTTTTAAATTGTGAAAAATAAGGCCAATATATTGTAGGTATTGGGGTAAAGAATAGGGAATGGGGTTTATAAGTATTGGGGTATAAAAATGATATCTATTAAAAATAGGGAATATCTCTTAAAAATAGGGTTTTTATTTGAAAATATATATTGGACGCTATGGAATAGTTTCAATGATTGAGTAAATACTCCACTCTCTGTCTGTTGAAAATGACAACATCACTAAAGGCCATGGTTTAAATATTTTGGTGCAATATTTGGTTGTAAGGCTAGATGAGGACTATCTGTACTTAGGTTCATGGAATAAGAGAGTCAAGGACTGGAGATTAAAATATTTTATTTTCTTAGAGTTAATTAGAGCCCATGGAGATGCAGTGAATTCCATTGTCATTTGTGGCCATGGGATGCTCTTTATAGCTTCTGTTTATTGAACGGTAAAAACATGGAAGCGAGAGACTATAACGAAAATGTCCGAACCAATCATAAGCGGATCATACAACTAAAACAAGGTAACGATATTCCTGCATCCCGTATCAATGTTATAGCTCTAAGCTCAGATGAATCTGTTTTATACAGTGGGACCTCAACATCCGAGATCAACTTCTGGACTTCAGATGAGAAGTCTCTGGATGTCATATCTTACAAAGAAACCCTAAGGGGTCATACTAACACTCAGTTTTGTGTGAAGGAACTAATGCCTGAGTTTTCGGCATGTCTATGATAGCAAAGGCTAATACGTTGGGCCTCTTCTTTGAATAATTATTTCTACCATTTGTTGTTTTGGAATCGCCACATATCTCCTCCTAGTCTCCATGTTTTCCTTTGTATTTGTTGAATTGAAGCCCATCAAACTCTATTTACAGAGAATGTGATTTTCTGTTTAGGGGAATGTGTTTTAGTGAGTATTGTTAGTGATAATATGTCTTACTTGTGCATGCTTATGCACTGTAACAGATATTTTAGTCTGTAATTTCTGCGTGTGAAAACATAGTTACTTTTTTTAACTGTTTTTCAATAGAGGTCCTTTGTACTTTTTTTTTACTTTTTGGAATAAAAGGTTATGATAGTGATTTCTTGAATATGATATCTGATTTTTTTTGTTTCTCATAGCTATAGCTGATAATCACTAATCAATTTTTATAAATTCAAAGAGAGTTTATTTTCCGAATCTGTATTTTTTGGGTGTGACTACTCAGTGAGCACTTAAATCCTTTTTACAGATTCTTCATTTGGTATCAGAGCCAAGTTTGTGGTTGTTTGCAGCCAGAAGAAGAAGAAAATGACCCAAAATAACAATTTAGTTTAGTACCAAATTCCTCTTTTATGTGGGGAAAATTATGAGTATTGGAGTATGAAGATGAGAACTTTGCTCATCTCACAAGATTTATGGATGCTTGTTTCTGCAGGGTACACAGAGCTAGCTGATCAAGATGCTTATAATGCATTATCAGTTGATCAGAAGATAGAATTAAAGGAGAATATGAAAAGGGGTGTTAAGGATTTGTTTATTCTTCAAACATGAGTTGATATTTCAATTTTTCCAAAGATTGTATAATGTGAAATGTCCCATGATGCTTGGGAAACGATGGAGAAGGTATACAAGGGATCTATAAATGTAAGATTAGAGGAAATTTCAACTCAAAATGGGCCTTTTAACTTTAACTCAAATTCCATGTCATCATGTGTTAGCTAATGAAATTTCTTTAAATTTGAAATACCGTATAGGTCTTAAACATTTTTTTAATATAAATTTGGGGATAGGTATCATAAAAAAAACTACTTTTTTGTTTGTATTTTCGGCATATCTCCCCGTGTTTTTACTCAAATTTCGATCGGGAGAGCTCGTTGGATGCGGAATGTAATTCTGCATCCAATGATTACCCACTCAGCATACTTTTGATGGCACCCGCTAGCCCAAAAACAAGAAATACCTGAAAAAATGTGATGATGATGTCATCATCATGTTTTATCAGGTATTTCTTGTTTTTGGGGTAGCGGGGTCCGTCAAAAGTATGTCGAGTGGGTACTCGTTGGATTCATAATTTAATTCTGAATCCAGTGAGCTCTCCCGATCGAAATTTGAGTAAAAACACGGGGAGATATGTCGAAAATACAAACAAAAAAGTAGTTTTTTTTCTTTTCTTCCTCCAAAATTAAAAATATTATTTTATTAATTTTTTTTAGGAGGCCCATTTTGAGTTGAAATTTTCTCTAATGAAGCTGTCAAACTTCAAATGCTGAGAAGACATTTTGAGTCTCTTTCTATGAAATAAAATGAAAGTGTTGAATGTTTTATTACTAGAGTTCAAAATATTGTTAATGATATTCATGCTCATGGTGAAACTCTTGAAGATAGAAAGATTGTAGAAAAAGTGTTAAGAATTATTCCTAAGAAGTTTGTCTCTGTCACTATTTCTATAGAAGAATCAAGGGATTTAACACAACTACCACTTGTTGATATGTTTGGAAGCATTCAAGTACACGAAGACAGGTTGAAAAAGAATGAGGAACTTTTGGATAAAGATTTCCAAAGCAAGTTGAAGGTAGTAGATAAGAAGAAATAGTCATCCACTGTTAGAAATGAATTTTCTTCAACATCATTTAGAGGAGATAGAAGCCATTGAAGAGTCAGAGGTAGAGGTGGTAGAGCTAGAGGAAGAAGCGTCATTTCTAGTGTAGCATACCCCTTATACCTTAATGCTGCTAAGTGTGAAAAAGGGTAAATGTTTTGTTTCACTGTTACTACAAAATGAGTCAATCTTGTTAGCCACAGATTTTACATGGTATTTCATATAAAATATGTCCAATAAAATTGATAATGTCAAACCACGTGGATTGTAAAATAATCATTTGAGAATTTTCTTTAATGCAAATCTCCTAAGATATTATTCATAACCACAAGCATCTCATCATCGTAGTGCCCTAAAATTGCCTTACTATGCGTACAATAAAACATTAAGATAACAATAACATTTTTTATCAACCTTTACAGTACTACAGTCATTTGCAAAATAGGATCATAAGTGCAGAAACAACATGAAGAAAGTGAAACATTTTGACACAATAAACAGAGACACCCATATTCCAGTGAAGATAACGACATGAGGCGCAATCATGAAACAGACACCGGAGTACGTGGTTCACCCCAAACTCAGGGTTACATCCACCAAGCGGTTGCATCATGCAACATTTATTTTGTTAAAAAGTTACAAATCAGCAACGACATCGTTGCCATACTTTCTTTCAATTTTTTCACATGGACTCTCTCACCTGAAAGTATATAATCTATTCATTACTAAGATCAAACTACAATATGAATTTCATCAAATTTAGAATAAGTTCCATTTAGTTTCCTAACAACATTTAGGCATCCAATCCTCCTTTCCTCAATAATGCTGGGTCATATAATCATAACACATGATTAATAATTTTGACAAGGGACCACTGAATACTCTCAACAACTACTTGTAAGTTAGGATTTTCATCTTTCCTTTCAAAATGGATTTAAAAAGAAGTGTATAGAAACAAGTTACTCTGCTAGTATATAGTAAATCTGGCAATTGGATAATACATTAACACACAATAAGGAAAACATGATAGCATTCCCTCATGAGTGCCTACTCCAATCATGCACATATAAGGCATATTACGCTAAATAGCAGGCTTGGGGTTTAAGCAAGCTGATGTTGGAAACAAGCCCTGATCCTCTCAATCACACACATAGAGCACTCAGTTCATAGTCATTAGATCAAAATCAAAGGTATGATCATTCACTGTTTAGATGTTTTCCTACAAATGTTCGATCCAAGTGCATGCATTGGATCCAAATCCCGATGTAGAAAATATCTCAAATCACAGGCATACGAAACATTGGTAAAAGCAACAAACATTCAGCGTTTTAAAAATGTTCACAAAGAAGACACATGCAGGCATTGGTAGCCCACAATCTGCTTATATCTATTTGCATTGAACCCAAATCCAAGCACAGGATGCATTCTTTATTTTGCTGGGATGAAAACAAGAAGTGGGCATGCTTCAAGAAGTCCAAATTTCTTAATAAAAAATGAAACAATCAACAATTGTATTCTTTAACAGTGAACATGTGCCGAGCACCCAACATCCATCAAATGGTGGGATACCGTCTATCCCATTTATGGCTAATTCCATACCCGATCCAATTTAGCAGCCATTACATCCCATTATTTGAAAAACTAAACATACCAATCTCATAGGGAAAGTGGACCCGAAAAAGGGATATCACTGCCCTAGACCAATCAATGAAAGTCGCGGTCAAGGCCTCAATGGTATTTTAAAACAATAATATAACAAGCTACATGCAAAATTTCATACGTGTCATGCTAAGAATCACGAGGCCTCCCATGAACAGCAGAAGCTACACCTTTCTATTATGTATATCCATCTTGGGGATCAATTTGTCCCCGCCCAGTAAATTTCCAATTCCCACAACGCGAATCTAAGGCGTGTCAACTACCTATGAGAAAATTGCTCCTTGGAGCCTTCGATATCTCAGAGGTATATTGCTTTCTCCTCCAAAATTCGCAGCGCTGAGATTTGCTCTCCATAAAATTACAGAGTTGAATCCACTCTCAATAAAATCGCAGGGCTGAGATCCGTAAAAATCACAGTGATATCCTCTACGAAATTGCAGTGATATTCTCCATGAATTCACAGCGATACTCTACAGGAAATCGCATTGATATTCCACATGCAACGCAGTGATACTCCCCATGTAATCACAGTAATGTCCTGCATGAAATTTCAGCGATACTCTACATAGGATTGCAGTGATATTGCACATGCAAATGCAGTGATCTCTCTCCCATGTAATCGTAGTGATATCCTGCATGAAATTGCAACAATACTCTACATGGGATTGTAGTGATATTCCACACGCAAACACCATGATCTCTATCCCATGCAATCACAAAGATACCCTCTTATAACACACAGATTGTTCTGCAAGGATCGTTTTACCACGAAATTGCAGAGATATGTCTCTTATAAAAATAGTATGAATAAAAAAAACTAAGATCAAATCCCCTATCCCCGTCGCAGAGAACAATCTCGTAGGGATCAACTTTTTCTTTCCTCTAGAAAACGCAGGGCTTCCCTCCCTTAGTAGGCGCAGAGATTCACTTACCTCCAGAAAATCACGCCATGGTAATTAAAGCATTTCCCTCCCTTAGTAACAGCTTTTACTCACCTCTATAATCTCTTACGGAAGAAATCCCATGAAATCAGTTGTTCGGCGAATTTCGAGGTGGTCATTGGGGTAAAAATCCATTAATTAATATCTCTACAATGGCGGTGATCCCTCCCTTTCCAAACACACACAATACTTTCTATAATATACTCTATGCAAACATTCAAAGGATACTACCAGGATATGTGTGACTCTTACACATTTTTCCAAAAATCAGACAATAAGTGGTTACTAGCAGCGAGCGTTGTTTCCTTTTGGCTACTAAAAGCAATTGGAGGAAACACCCACTTTTTCCATAAATATGCATACTTTTCCCAACTTGTTTTTATACAAGATAGTAATTGCCTCGGCAGTGTAGCTCTATAATAGTCAAAAGGACTATTATTGTCCCAGGGTAGGGATTTTTCCTTTATTTATGACAACGATTCTCTAAGCATCTATATACGTAGAGTATAGTTTGTAACTCACTCCCTTTACCATATCATTTATGTTTTCTTTTTGAATTATTCATGTATTTAAATATTTAGAAGAATTTTCGTTTTCAATTTAACTTAATATGACTATAATATATATAAAATCAAATAAGGCTTAAGCTTCTTAGTATAGGTTCTAGGGGAACTTCTTGGCATTTGATGCCTTAAGGCGTAATAGGTAAAGTTATCATAAAACACTCAAAAGGTGAGTTAGTCAACTTAGGAATTAACTCAACCTAAGGTGACGCCTACGAGCTTAGGTTGTTTAAAAGTATAGTCATCTTTCAATTCTCAACGTTCACTCACCATTTTAACCTTGCCCCCTAGTGAATTTAGTTTCTTGTCGTTTAAGTTTTGTTCAGGTCTTAAGTCTTCCTAAGATTATAACTTAAAGTAGTACTCTACCTGACAAAATAAGATTCTGCTGGTGGGGCCTTGGCCTTGAGCTCCTCACCAGAGAATAAGTACAATATACAGTTCATAATTATCAAAATTTTATGGCATACAGGAGCGATGTTACATTACCTCCCCCTCAAAGGCAACATCGTCCTCAGCGTTCTTGTTTCTCATCGAATTTCCTTCATCTCTTGGTTCGTCTTTTTCTGATCTCCTTCGCTCTTATCGATCTTTACAAGTCGTAATTCGTTCAAGACTTGTAGTCATTTGCAACAAAGCTCGGTCTATGTCAAAATTCCATAACTTAAGTTAAAACATAAACAACAGGTTCTGTTGTAGCATTATTTTGCAGATTATGGAATCATCTTCTAGTCCTTAGTTGATACCAAAAATAAAATACCTTTATTACTTCAATGCCATTATGGTAAACAAAAAGGGGTAAAGATTATTTTTTCGTTATAAAACATAATTCATTTCCCAAGGATGTAATTGATTCAGGAGTATTCCACTTGGATACTTAATTAGTTGTTCACCTAATGTAACCCTTTTACATTACACATTAAGACATGTAATAGTCTAACTATGTGAGGAATTTTTGTTAACAACTTTTCGTTTGTTATTTCCAAAATTCCCCTTGAGTTCTTTCGCCAATTTCTGTGTGGTCTTACATCTATTTTTGAGGTTACTCTCCCTTTTGACCACTAGTCAAAAGTTTTCTCCTCAGTGACATCAAACAGCGTCCTGTCTTCCAGATGTCCAGTTTTTGCCTAGGTCTTTTCTTGCCACAACGTATGCCTAACACTAATGTGCTCATGCGGAAATTGCTTGCCTAACACCATTGTGCTCCTACAGCATATATGCCTAACACCCATGTGTTCATGCGGCAATCACTTGCCTAACATCATGGTGCTCCTGCAACATTCACATTTTTCTTGTTCATACTTTGTATAAATTTCTACTTTGACCATTCATAATGCACACTTCTTCGTGCTTCACATGAATTTACTTGTCATTGTCCCGATTAATGACATTGGCCTCATGGTTAATTAACATCTATTGATAAACATAATTTTCATTCGTTTACTTATCGTTTTCTGAGTTGGGGTGATTGTACCCTTACCATCATTCATGGTTCATACCATCTTATAATTCATTCAGAATAAAACGCCACTTATTTACAAGTGGATTTAGAATCCATGTCTTACATTGATCGTGAGATGGTCAGAAGTATCGTAAAGCCCTGCAATGTCAGTACATAACACCACAATCATACTTAAAATCCTGGTTCATAGAAATCTCGAAATATGAAATTTATAATAAGATAATAAAACAACACTCATACTTGAGTGGCTTAGCTCCCTTATTTAAGCCAGTGGATTTTTTTTTGAAACAAAGTAGTTCATTTCAATTGGTGGTGTCCCACGCATACTCCTGTAAAGTTAGCCCATAACGTCCTACGCCATTCATTGACTTATCAAAAAATGTCAATAGGAATTTCTCAACACTCAGATTCTAGATCCTCAACTCGACCATTAAGGAAGATATTATAAATATCCGAACTATAATGATTTTAAAGTAAAGATCTTACTCTATCCTTTGGCATTTAAACGACTCAGCTAACAAAATAAATCAGAGATGATATTTTTCCCTTTAGATCCGTTCAACTAAAATCACAAGTTACGCACATGTGTCATATAAATTCTATCAGTAGTTTTTGTTAGTTATACCCCAATCCCCAAATCAAGTGCATTTGCGGAATTTGGATGCCCTGACATGTTATCAGACTTAAGGCAAGTCAAAACGGTTTACCAGAAATTTCAACAGCAACATTTATTAGATCTATTCAAGCCAACACAATGCATTATAGGGATTGGGCATCAATCATTATCAGATCCAAAATATATAAATCATAACTAAAATGCGGTACCAAATTCTCACACTTTGATCAAAGGAATTTTCCGGCATCAAGTCTAGATATGACTTAGATGGAAGGACATCGAACCATCAATACATTTGTAAATATTGTAAAGAATTATTAACAACTGACCAATTGTAGCGATCTAGTCACAACAGTGGACAAGTAATTTTAATTTATACCTGTCAGATTCCCCCTGTGAGTAACACCTACACATATGAAACAGAAAAATGCTACAAATTTAATCAACAACTTATGATAAGAAGTTAACATTAATTTTTTGAGAATTTATTGTTGCACACAGCTTTAGAGACCAAATAACATTCAGTTCTCTCCTCATTTACTTATTATGTGTATCAAATGACCATTAGGTTTTATTAGTTCATGACAGTCAGACTAGAAACATAACTCTTCCTTAAGACATATGAACTTAGGACGCGAGGTCGTATGCTAGTTAGTCGCATACATTCTAGGCGTAACAAATTTTCTTTATGCACAATCCTCGTGTACCTAACACTTATAGTCTTGTGGTAATCACACTGTGTCAATACACTCTACCTTATCACATGATTGCATTTTTGTGCGAGTTATTTTTTAAACCTGCATATATCCATTGTTGATATTGTTCCTAACTCATACCTGCTTTCTCATAGTAATGATTCATTCTTCCTACATAAGAGAATACGCATGTCAATAGTTATTTTTAAGATTTAACAGGGTTCCTCTTTTAAGAAAGCTACTTTGGTTCGACAAAAATCAAACATTCCTAGGCTTCCATGAAGTTATTGTGATCTACGCATTTCACCTGTTAGCATAACTCTTCATGTCCTGATTATTAAGTGAGGAATTTATTTCTTAACAAAGATAAATGCAGTTGTAGAAATCTTTCTTGATTATATAGTTAGTCCAAGTCAATAAGACTAATTCACCTTTTATCAATAGGTGGTCCAACTATAGTTTATTCACCACGTAGTTCCCTAATCAATCATTATATCAATCCATTTCTACTTATACTACCCATAGTATATACTAGAGAAGGTTTATAGATTTAAATTGAATATTCAAATCAGACTGATATATTTAGTGTCCAAAATAAATTGATCTAACCTTCCAATGCATACTTTTCATTCTTCTACAAACAAAGTCATTCATTATATGTTTTCAATGTAGCCCTAAACTAGCAAGTTTCTTGTCAAGGAGGCTTACCATTATTATGCAAAAAAAAGTGTTATTTCTTAGCATTTAAGTAGACACTCTTTTGTCAATAACAAATTAAATTTACTTTAAAATTTGCACCAAAAATACTATTTGATCAATGTTTGAGGTATATTAGTAACAACATTTTTTTTCTCTTCCGACTCACTTGATAAACATAACCAGCCTTCAATGAGGCACAATTCCCCCTTTAGTAGGATACCTCAAAATCTTGTTAAATAACATCCTTATTGGATTAATAAAGAATCATTGCCTTTCACTAATTCAATAAAATAAAATAAAAACAAATAAACGTTATGCATACTTTAGTAGTCGATAACAATTTTATCGTAAGCATTTGTGCATCAATCAATTTTTCCAAGGCCCTCTTTCATACCATTTTTTTGTTGAGTCTCTACTCAAACCATGAAAGTACTCATCTCGTTTGTTATGTCTAGGCTGTCCGTCGAGGTTGAGCAAAATCTCCATCTACTGATTGAAAGGGTTTCAAACCCATCAATGCCTTTTCTCTGAAAGTAATTTTTGGTAAGTTTATTTTAATAAGTATAACATCAAGGAAAACAAAAAACTAGTGAAACTTGTTTACTATATGCTCGGCCCATGTAGGTCCAAGTGCTTCAACTCGGGCTTTGATACCACCTGTAGCATACCCCTTATACCTTAATGCCGCTAAGTGTGAAAAAGGGTAAATGTTTTGTTTCGTTGTTACTACAAAATGAGTCAATCTTGTTAGCCGTAAATTTTACATGGTATTCCATATAAAATATGTCCAATCAAATTGATAATGTCAAACCATGTGGATTGTAAAATAATCATTCAAGATTTTTCTTTAATGCAAATCCCCTAAGCTATTATTCATAACCAAAATCATCTCATCATCATAGTGTCCTGAAATTGTCTTACTATGAGTACAATAAAACATTAAGATAACAATAACATTTTTTATCAACCTTTTCAATACTACAGCCATTTGCAAAATATGATCATAAGTGCAAAAATAACATGAAGAAAGTGAAACATTTTGACACAATAAACAGAGACACCCATATTCCAGTGAAGATAACAACATGAGGCACAATCATGAAAGAGACACCGGAGTACGTGGTTCACCCCAAAATCGGGGTTACGTCCACCAAGCGGTCGCATCATGCGACATTTATTTTATTAAAAAGGTTACAAATCAGCAACGACATCGTTGCCATACTTTCTTTCAATTTTTTCACATGGACTCTCTCACCTGAGAGTATATAATCTATTCATTACTAAAATCAAACTACAATATGAATTTCATCAAATTTAGAATAAGTTCCATTCAGTTTCCTAACAACATTTAGGCATCCAATCCTCCTTTCCTCAATAATGCTGGGTCATATAATCATAAAACATGATTAATAATTCCGACAAGAGACCATTGAATACTCTCAACAACTACTTGTAAGTTAGGATTTTCATCTTTCCTTTCAAAATGGATTTAAAAAGAAGTGTATAGAAACACATTACTTTGCTAGTATATAGTAAATCCGGCAATTGGATAATATGTTAACATACTATAAGGAAAACGTGATAGCATTCCCTCATGAGTACCTACTCCAATCACACACATATAAGGCATATTACGCTAAATAGTAGGCTTGGGGTTTAAGCAAGATGATGTTGGAAACAAGCCATGATGCTCTCAATCACACACATAGAGCACTTAGTTCACAGGCATTAGATCGAAATCAAAGATAAGATCATTCAATGTTTAGATCTTTTCCTACAAATGTTCGATTCAAGTGCATGTGTCGGATCCAAAGCCCGATGTAGAAGATATCTCAGATCACAGGCATACGGAACATTGGTAAAAGCAACAAACATTCAGTGTTTTAAAACTGTTCACAAAGAAGACACATGCAGGCATTGGTAGCCCACAATCTGCTTATATCTATTTGCATTGAACCCAAATCCAAGCACATGATGCATTCTTTATTTTGCTGGGATCAAAACAAGAAGTGGGCATGCTTCAAGAAGTCTAGATGTCTTAATAAAAAATGAAACAATTAACAATTGTATTCTTTAACAATGAACATGTGCCGAGCACCTAGCATCCATCAAAATGGTGGGATACCATCTATCCCATTTATGGCTAATTCCATACCCAATCCAATTTAACAGCCATGACAACCCGTTATTTGAAAAAATAAACATACCAAGCTCTCAGGGAAAGTGGACCTGAAAAAGGTATATCACTAGCCTAGACCAATCAATGAAAGTTGCGGTCAAGGCCTCAATGGTATTTTAAAACAATAATATAACAAGCTACATGCAAAATTTCATACATGTCATGCTAAGAATCATGAGGCCTCCCACAAACAGCAGAAGCTGCACCTTTTTGTTCTATATATCCATCTTGGGGATTGATTTGTCCCCACCCAGTAAATTTCCAATGCCCACAACGCGAATCTAAGGCGTGTCAACTACCTATGAGAAAATTGCTCCTTGGAGCCATTGATATCTCAGAGGTATATTCCTTTCTCCTCCAAAAGTCGTAGAGATGAGATTCGCTCTCCATAAAATTGCAGAGTTGAATCCACTCTCCATAAAATCGCAGGGCTGAGATCCGTAAAAATCACAGTGATACCCTCTACAAAATTGCAGTGATATTCTCCATGAATTCATAGCGATACTCTACAGGAAATCGCATTGATATTCCACATGCAACGCAGTGATACTCCCCATGTAATCGCAGTGATGTCCTGCATGACATTGCAGTGATACTCTACATGGGATTGCAGTGATATTCCACATGCAAACATAGTGATCTCTCTCCCATTTAATCGTAGTGATATCCTGCATGAAATTGCACCGATACTCTACATGGGATTACAGTGATATTCCACATGCAAACACCATGATCTCTATCCCATGCAATCGCAAAGATACCTTCTTATTAACACATAGATTGTTCTGCAAGGATCATTTTTCCATGAAATTGTAGAGATATGTCTCTTATAAAAATAGTAGGAATAAAAAAAAAAAGATCAAATCCCCTATCCCCGTCACAGAGAACAATCTCGTAGGGAGCAACTTTTTCTTTCCTCCAGAAAACGCAAAGCTGCCCTCCCTTAGTAGGTGCAGAGATTCCCTTACCTCCAGAAAATCACACCATCGTAATTAAAGCATTTCCCTCCCTCAGTAACGGCTTTTACTCACCTCTATAATCTCTTACGGAAGAAATCACGTGAAATTAGTTGTTTGGCGAATTTCGAGGAGGTCATTGGGGTAAAAATCCATTAATTAATATCTCTACAATGGCGGTGATCCCTCCCTTTCCAAACACACACAATACTTTCTATAATATACTCTATGCAAACATTCAAAGTATACTACCGGGATATGTGTGACTTTTACACTTTTTTCCAAAAATCAGGGAATAAGTGGTTACTAGCAGCGGGCGTTGTTTCCTTTTGGCTACTAAAAGTGATTGGAGGAAACACCCACTTTTTCAATAAATATGCATACTTTTCTCAACTTGGTTTTATACAAGATAGTAATTGCCTCGGCAGTGTAGCTCTATAATAGTCAAAAGGAATATTATTGTCCCAGGGTAGGGATTTTTCCTTTATTTATGACAAGGATTCTCTAAGCATCTATATACGTAGAGTATAGTTTGTAAGTCACTCCCTTTACCATATCATTTATGTTTTCTTTTTGAATTATTCATGTAGTTAAATCTTTAGAAGATTTTTCATTTTCAATTTAACTTAATATGACTATAATATATATAAAATCAAATAAGGCTTAAGCTTCTTAGTATAGGTTCTAGGGGAACTTCTTGGCATTTGATGCCTTAAGGCGTAATAGGTAAAGTTATCATAAAACGCTCAAAAGGTGAGTTAGTCAACTTAGGAATTACCTCAACCTCAAGTGACGCCTACGAGCTTAGGTTGTTTAAAAGTATAGTCTTCTTTCAATTCTCAACGTTCACTGACCATTTTAACCTTGCCCCCTAGTGAATTTAGTTTCTTGTCACTTAAGTTTCGTTCAGGTCTTAAGTCTTCCTAAGATTAAAACTTAAGGTAGTACTCTACCTGACAAAATGAGATTCTTTTGGTGGGGCCTTGGCCTTGAGCTCCTCACCAGAGAATAAGTACAATATACAGTTCATAATTATCAAAATTTTACGGCATACAAGAGGGACGTTACATCTAGTAGAGGTCATTTTCACTACACCTATTGTAATAAAGCTGGTCACCTTGAAAGTTATTGCTTTCAAAAGAAAAGAGATACCTCTCATTCAAATTTCAGCAAGGAAGAAGGTGAAAACTCTCAAACTTTATTTCTCACATGTAAGAAACTTGAAGCTTGTGATGATTTTACATGGTATTTGGATAGTGGTTATTCAAATCATATGACTAGAAATAAAACAACAGTTTGTGAAGCTAGATGAGAATGTGGAAGGGACAGTTAGTTTTGGCAATGATAATGAAGGATATGTAATGGAAAAATGTACTATTTCCATACAAGTTAATAATGGAAAAAATGATGTATGTTCAAGATACCTTGTTTGTTCCAAACTTATGGCACAACTTGATTAGCATAGGGAAACTAAATTCTAATAATTACATGACTGTTTTTGAAGGAAAGTACTGTAATATTTTTGATAAGAATGCCTTGTAGTTGAAGTTCCCATGAATGAAAATATGATTTTTTTGTTAAGAATGGAATAAAATGTAGTTTGTTTGAAGGCCTTAGTCAATGATTCTTGGTTTTGGCACCAAAGGTTTGGACATCTTAATTTTGGATCTCTATACCTTATGCAAAAGAAGAATTTAGTAAAAGGTTTTTATTCTTCCATAGAGTCCAATAATAAGATATGTGAAGGTTGTGCCATAGGGAAGAAACAAAGAGCAAGATTTCCTCATTACAAGTTTAGATCATATGAGCCATTGGCTTTAGTACATTTAGATAGTTGTGGCCCTATGAAAACCTTGTCACTTGGAAACAACAAGTGTTTCTTCTATTTGTAGATGGTTATTCAAGAATGTCTTGGGTTTATTTCATAAGCCAGAAATCTCAATATTTTAGTTGTTTTCAAAAGTTTAAAGTTCGTGTTGAGAAGGAATCAAGGTATTATTTGAAAGTATTGAGAACTGATCGAGGTGGAGAGTTCACTTCCAATCAATTTAAGGAATTTTGCAACTCACATGGAATTAAGAAGGAGTTAACTACATCTTACACTCCTCAACAAAATGGAGTAGCAAAGAGAAAAAACAGAACAATGGTAGAAATGGCTAGATGTATGTTGAGAGAAATGTGTTTGCCAAACATTTATTGGGCAGATGTAGTCCATTCAACCATATGTATTCTCAACATAGGTTCTACAAAGATGGTAAAATATTCTACTCCTTATGAATCTTGGTTTTATAGAAAGCCTAATGTTTCTCATTTTAAAATATTTGGGTCTACATGCTTTGTTTATATTCCTGGTCTGGCAAAGGAAAAAGTTAGATGGAAAATCTGTAAGATGTGTTTTCATTAGATATTAAGAAGAAATTAAGTCTTATAGATGTCATGATCCACTTACCAATAAGCTTTATGTTAGTAGAGATGGGATCTTTTATGAAGGGGAAGCTTATTTCAAGAATGAAGGAGAAGTTAAAGTGATGAATCCACATATTGAAGGCTTAATTTTTTATAATAATGATGAGTCTTTGCAACACTCTATAGCAAGATATATGGGATCACCTTCACAAAGTTCTCCATTGAGGGTATCTTCATATTCTCCAACAATAAGAACTCATGTTGATAGTCAAGCAACATCTCCATTCAGTCCTCCTAGAAAAACAAGAAGTTTAAAGGAAATATATGAGACCTCTAGGTATGCTAATCATAATTTTTCTCTTCATTTTTTTTGCAAATGTTGAACCTTTCAGTTATAATGAAGCTTGTTCTAATGATCTATGGATGCAAGACATGGAAGATGATATTGCAAAAATACAAAAAAATGACAAGCGTGTTAGTTGATCTTCCTCATGGAAAATCCACTATTGGTATAAAGTGGATTTACAAACTTAAATTTAATATGGATGGTAGCATTTCAAAACACAAAGCACGTTTGGTTACACAAGGATATGTGCAACAAGAAGGCATTGACTATGATGAGACTTTTTCTCCTGTAGAAAGAATGAAAACAATAAGGATATTCTTTCCATTGCATCTCAGTTAAAGTTAACTGTTTATTAAATGGATGTTAAATTTGCTTTCTTAAATGGATATTTTAAGGAAGAAGTTTATGTTGATCAACCTAAGGGTTTCATTATTGGCGGTAAAGAAGATAAGGTGTATAGGATTAAGAAGGCACTTTATGGTCTTAAGCAAGCCCCTAGAGCTTGGTACTCTAGAATTGATGACTATCCTCATGATCATAGTTTTGTTAAATGTTCTTTTGAGAGTGATGTCTACAAAAGGGTTGTTGGGTCAAATTTCATCATCTTTCGTTTATATGTAGATGATTTAATTTTTATTAGCACCTCATTTCCACTTATGGAGGAATTTAAAGAGGCGATAATGTTTGATTTGGGAGAAATGCAATATTGCTTGGGGATGCAAATTCAACAAACAAGTGCAGGTATATCTATTTGTCAAGATATATATATTGAAGACATGTTGAAGAGGTTTATCATGCAAAATTGTAAACCTGTGAACACTCGTCTTGTAGTTGGGAGTAAACTGATAAAAGATTATGGAAGTCCACTTTGTGATGCTACCCTTTATAGATCTCTGATTTCCAGCCTTATGTATTTGACATTCACTAGAACAAACATTATGTTTGTAAGTCTAGTTGCTAGGTTCATGCATCAACTTCACAAGTCCCATTGGCGAGCATCCAAAAATATTCTTAGATATGTAAGTTGTACTAAATTTTATGGATTTTTTTATACCTCTTCTAATGATTCAAATGTTGTAGCATACACAGATGAAGATTGGGTAGGCAGCTGGGATGATTGAAAGAGTACCTCTGGATATGCTTAATTCTCTTTGGAGGAAACCTTGTTTCTTGGAGAAGCAAAAAACAACCCACTGTTGCACTATCTACAACCGAAGCAGAATATATAGTTGCGTCATCAACAAGCACACAAGCCATTTGGTTTTCAAGATTGGTGGAATACTTGGGAATGTGTTATCACTCCAGGAAAATCCTCTAGGTTGTAGCTCGAGGATGCCTGGTAACTTCAATATTTTTAATGGTTTTCTCAATGGATCAAGTCAGATGACCTAAAAGACATCACACACTCAAGACATGCATAATACTCAATCAAATAGACAAGGCTTCTAACTATCAATGTTTAGAGGGTTTGTAGTAAAAATGAATAAATGAAGAACTCACTATGCTGGAAGATTCATATATAAGGAACTCACATATGAATGGCTAATCATAACAAGGAAAGATACTTGCAATTCAACTCATCAACACAGAGATAGGATGACAGCTATCTGGTATTAGACAAAAAGAATAAACTTGAATCAAACATCCAAGCACAAGTACATAACATAAAAGAGATGGAACCTGAACATATAATGGCAAAAGAGCTTATATTAAATGATGAAGAACATGAGAAGCTTGAATACAATAAGTGTCTAAAAAGTCTCTGAAGTCGAACCTTTGCTTCAAGATTAGTCATAGGATTTATAGCCTTTACAAAATTTATTTTAGATCCTGAAAAATTGGATCGAATTACTAAAAATAGATAAACATAACTGTTTTGTAAAAATTAGGTCAAAAATCCTAACTTAAGTGCTAATCTACCTAACTCCAACACTTTCTTACTCCTCTAACTCTTTAATAACTGCAGTGAACACTGAATTAGAACTCAAACTTGCTATCTGGTAGACGAGTCACACTTTGTCAGAGTAGGTAGGGTTTGTGACCTTACTTCACCTCGCTGGCACCTTCAAAACTGGAACAGACCCAAGATAATGGTGCCTTAAATTAATTTTCAACCTTATAAATCATTCATGAGGTATTTGGATCAACCAAAGTCGGTTCTATGTGGAACTATGCCTTTTTGCACTATTCTGCGCTTTTGGTGGCTAAGAAAGCAAAATTTTGGGTCTGTAAGCTGTCGAAAGCTCTGTTTTCGGTTGCTAATGAACAACTGCGGTGTTTTCCTAAGCCACTGAAAGCTCCGTTTCTTCAAAATTTAATCAAAATTTTAATCACCCTTTGTCTTGAGGCTTTACAACTTCAATTCTAACCTTCTGGTATTTCTGCAACATGCATAAGGTTTGGAATAGCAGTAGCATCATAGGCTGTCTCCAGATCCTGAAGGCTTATTGCTGCCTCTGCTAGGGTTTCTCGCGCAAGGTGTGCTTGAAATTTAGGGTTTGAATTCTTCGTCTGCAACCTTGACAGCCTGATATTTTTGTAGAGACCGGCGTTGTCCTTCATTAATATTAGATTTATTTTTTGCAGCAGGATATACATCACTCTCATTTCTAGAAGAGAGTCACACAATTCAGTATTTTTTTTGGTTAATATTGCATTGGTTCGTTTGATTTCTCTCTCTAGGACTTCTAGCTCATACACCTGTCTCAGCAGCTGATTGATTTTGTGAGACCTAGGTTTATTGGAGGAAGCCTTTGCCACTGGTTCACCCTGATCCTCCTTTGGTGTGGGTGATGGAAACTCCTCTTTCCCTACTTAAAATTGATCTGCTAGGTTAGTTTCCTGCTCCTCTTCATCTTCAGAGTTTGAGTAAGGTAGGCACGGGGGCTTCACTTGTTGACCAATATCCTATCACGTTAGTTCATATTGTGGGTTTTAAAATTATCAAAAATTGAACCAATATATTGCAGGTATTGGGGGGATGAGAGGTTTAAGGTGCGGGTGGGTAGGGTGGTTTATAAGGATTGAGGTATAAAAATGGGTGGGGAGGAGGTTTTAAGTATTGGGAGGGGGTTTCAACAAAAAGTGTTTGGGTCAATATCTATCGAAATTAAGGGTATTCTTTAATATCCCACGATCGCACGTGCTATGTGATATTTTCACTAAGTGAAGTCCCCGTGAAGGTAGGTTAAGTATATTTTTGTCTGGTGCTGGAACCTCTTTTACATTTTCACTGAAATCCATGTTTTTATTTTGCTTCTTGGTCTTGGGAGCTAGAGAGGCCTGATCTACTATAATTGGAGAGATGGCCCTCCTCTTCCTCTTACCATTCCTGGTAGTGGAGGACTTTTTTGAAGAAGACTTCCTTTTGTCTTCTGGATGCAATTCGATCTCAAACTCATTCAAAAATAGGAAGTAGGTCCAGGCTATGTTCCTTCTTTGCAACAATTCAAGGACAATGACCTTGATCAGGCCATGATGGGATAGCCTACTTGCAATCTTGGTGGTCTGAGATTTAATCTGATGGGCCATTT
The DNA here is from genome assembly GCA_001517045.1 of Pseudotsuga menziesii. Lineage (NCBI taxonomy): Eukaryota > Viridiplantae > Streptophyta > Pinopsida > Pinales > Pinaceae > Pseudotsuga > Pseudotsuga menziesii. The sequence goes on along the minus strand of LPNX011102050.1, from coordinate 97,859 downwards.
TGGTCAGGCTCTTGTGTAGGTAGAAAGGCAGGTTCAGTGGCCTCCTACCAGTGAAATGGTTCATTAACTTAAAATGGTATATCATTACCCTATTATACCTACCCTCATAAGTTATATAAACCAGAATTGCTTTCAGCAAATGTTCCCAGTTTTCCTCAAGCCAGGTAGTGTGAATGCTCTTCTTCTAGACAATGTTCTTGTGCTTAGGCTTCAAGTAAGACCTGAATTCCACATTCTTTGTGATAGTGGTTTTGAACCAGTTTTCCCTAGTCATTGGGAGCTCTGTTACTTGTGCTATCAGAGCCTCGTCCACCTGGAACTCTTTTCTGCCAGTCACTACCTTCGAGCCATCAAAGGAGAGGGCAAAGGATTTTGCCACTTGCTAGTGGAATCCCTGAAATTTTTCGCAGAACCTCCAGCAACCCGAGTCTCTGAAAAGTTGGCATACCTCTGGGTGTGATTCGAGGTAGCCAATCTCACCCAATTCCTGTCTTAGGGCTGGTATTCCTCCTTTCTTCATTGTCTATATTTCTCTTTTGTACGTGCAAAAATTGAAATTCAAACCTTGGGGAAGGAGATTACGATGCTGGATCCAGGGAGGGCTTGGCTCAGTGAGGATCCATGTAGGAAATGTGGAATTAATTGAGGATAGGGTGCTGATTTTGAGGGGACTGATTGGCAATTAGGATTTGAGCAGAATGACAGTAAATTCTGATGAGACCCGTGAGCTAGCCAGTGCTGTAATCATTCTAACTAGATTTTAATGCTTTGTGGTGGTTTGATTACAATCTCGGGATAGGTGGAGGGAAGCGAGGGTTTGGGTTCTTTATCAGTCATTTCAGTTTTATAACAACCCTTTCTTTACCAGCTCATGATTTATTGCAGGTCCAGTCTTTTCGGCGGTTAAGTGCTTGATAGTGGCGCTCTTCATGCTGATGGTGTTTGATTGTAATGGATGCACTAACTTTTTTTCCCTTTTGGAGCTTTCACTGGTTAAGGTAGTCCTGGATCCAATTTTTAAGGTGCCGAAAGTTGGGATTTTCGGTGGCTAAAGAACGTTGAGATGTTCGTCTAAGCCACTGAAAGCTGATCTTCAAAAATTTTATTAGAAAACGGAGTCAATGAGATTTTGGTGGTTAAGGTAGTCCTGAATCCAATTTTTAAGCTGCCGAAAGCTGGGCTTTTCGGTGGCTAATGAAAGTTGAGATGTTCGCCTAAGCCACCGAAAGCTAAACTTTGATTTTTATGAAAAAACAGAGTACAAGGCGTTCCAACTTTATTAAACACACAAAAATATTTCATGATGTGCCCTAAAATCTTCATCACTATGCAAAAATAAATTTTATGAGCTTGACCTATTGAAGACTAATTTATTTAGGAAATAACAAAATGGAAGTATGTAAACCCATCAAAGTTTACTGCGATAATCAAAGTATTATCTCCATGACAAAGAATCCAGTTTTCCATAGCAGGAGCAAACATATTGACATTCAACATCACTTCATTAGAGAGCTTGTGCAACAAGAATTTCTCTTTTTTGAATTTTGTAAATCTGAAAATCAGCTTGGAGACATTTTTACTAAAGCTCTTCCAAAAGATCGATTGGAGATACTCAGATCACAGTTGGGAATCCTCAAACTTGACATTAAGGGGGAGATTGAAGGAACTAATGCTTGAGTTTTGGGCATGTCTATGACAACTGGAACTAATAAGTTGGGCCTCTTCTGCCATTTGTTGTTTCGGAATCGTGACATATCTCCTCCTAATCTCCAAGTTTTCATTTGTGTTGGCTGAATTGAAGCCCATAAAACACTATTTAGAGAGAATGTAATTTCCTGTTTAGGGGAATGTGTTAACATAGATTTTAGTGTATAATTTGTGTGTGTAAAAACAGAGTTACTTTTTTCACTGTTTTGCAATAGATTATTTTTTTACTGTTTGGAATAAAAGGTTATGACAGTGATTTCCTGTTATTTTTTAACTGTTTTGCCGTAGAGGTACTTTGTATTTTTTTACTGTTTGGAATAAAATGTTATGGCAGTGACTGAAAATGATATCTGACTTTTTTCGTTTTTCATACCTATAGCTAATAATCACTAATCAATTTTTATAAATTCAAACAGAGTTTTTTTTTCCTGAATCTGTATTTTCTGGGCGTGACTGCTCAGTGAGCACTTAAATCCTTTTTATAGGATCTGGAAGAGGGAGTTGGTATCAATTAGCAAAACTCATCACATACGCTTGGTCGTTTTGGAAGGTCACAGCAGTCCGGTCAAATGCATGGCATTTGCTCATGCGTCTGCATAGTTCCTCGTTGTCACCAAAGTTCTCAAATTTCTCGTCATTTTCTTCATATCCAGACAATAACAGTTGTAGTACTACTGTGTAGATGATGAGTATGAAAATGAAGGGGGACTTGATACTGATTCCAGACAATAACAGTTGTAGTACTAGTGTGTAGACGATGAGTATGAAGATGAAGGGGGACGATACTGATTCCCTATCACTATTTACATTGTACAGTGGGAGTTTAGATGGTAGCTAAATATATTTCAAATTACCTCAATATATTGGAACATTGAGGATGATGAATATCAAAATATATTTGTGTAGCATTAACCTTTAGGCAAAAACAGCAAGGTGAGTTTTCATTGATTTGGACTTCTCTTTGAAATTGAGGTTCTAGGTTAACAACCTTTAGGCAACGTTTCATTATGTGTAAAACTTTGATAATGAAACCTTAATAGAGCCCCTTTTTTCACCAAATTCAACTATGAAATTACACAGTAAACAGAGTCTGATTAATAAAGCAATGTTCACTGGAAAAATTAATCCATAATAACTTATTGTCTTTTGCCAAAGAGAACGGTAGTTTTATTGAGTTTACGTCATCATAACATTTCAATGGTAATATGAGGAACTCACTGTAACTGTTAGTTGAGTTTAGTAACTGATTATACATTTCTTTATTCAAATAAATTGGCATGTCGCTCCTCGTGAGCCTTGTAAGACATTACCCGCGATCCATAAAACAATACAGTACTCGGCTCTGATTTTTCAGATTTATTTTTATGGCGTGGAGTAAGATAAGGAGCAAAGGTGCCTTGAATCTTAAAAATGGAAAAATGAAGTGAACATGGACATAAAACCAGAACTAAAAAGAGAACTGTTGGAAAATGGTAATTACTCGCAGATCAGTTCGCAATCTTCAGCCGACATAGTACGCAACTTTCAGCCGTCTTTGTCAGAGACCGTACAAGTCGAAATCTTGTCTGCCAGTCTGGCAAGGAGGAAAAGTCTTCGAGTAGGCAACATAGTCCAGTCAAATTTATTTCAGAAGCTAAGTTATTAGGTAGCAGTTATTACAGCCTTTAATGGCAGGTCAGTCGACCCATGCTATAGCAATTTTCAAATTGCCTATAAATAGAAGAAGCATTGTTGTAAATCAGTTAGAACAAAGAGAGGAAGAACACAGGTAGTAGACAGCAGAGGAACTCCGGGTGAGGAAGAACAGTTGAAGCTCAAGCTTCTGTGCATGTAATTCAGTCAACGAGCTGAAGCTCTGTAGATCGACGAGTCTGGTCGGACAAGTCTGGATCGACCATTTTGTAATCGACGAGTTTGTAGTACCTTGTTATTTCAGCATAGTTAATATATGAAATAGTTTGTGGTTGAATGCATGATTATTTGGCCGCATATGTTTCCAGATTTACTTCTGTAAATGTCTTTTACAGTTACTGTCAAGTGAAAGAACAAGAACCCATAAAATCTCACTGCGTGAAAGTTCCAGGTTTTACTGCACATTGGTCGACTCAAGTCTTCCTACATATTTGGCACATGTTTCTCATAAGTTATTTGGATTTGTAAATCTGTCTATTTTACTTCATTTTACTCACACGTGAAAAGCATTTATAATTTCTTAAGTCTTTAGACTTAGAATCATATCCTGCAGATTTCGACCAAAGTAAGCCGACGAGAGTTAGCCGACTAGAGTGGTCGAAGAGCCGACTAGAGTGGTCGGTTGGTCAACCGACTAAGCAGCCAACTTGGTCGGAGAGCCGACTTGGTCGAAGGTCCGACTTGGTCGGAGTAAAATTGGTCGAGGTAAAAATCAGTCGGACAAGTAAGTCGGAGTAATTTTGGTCGAGTGAAGGACCGACTAAAATTTGCAAACTTGTCTAGTCGGACATAGACAAGTTTCACCCGACTGGTGAAAAAGAAATGTTGGTCGACGTGAAAAGGTAAAATTTGAAATTTGAATTTCGACTGAGCCCTAAACTCAAGTTTAGTCGGCTTGGTTTTGGCTATCTGGTATCAGAGCAAGGTTATATCAGAACAAGGTTTATATCAGCCCAAGATTTTTGGAAAGAAATCTTGTCTTAAAGGGTGGAATTTGATTTTCTAAGGAAAGTTAATTAAATTAAAAAATGGCTTCCACTTCTAGTTCATTGCAACCTCCAAGTTTTACAGGAAAGAATTATGAATATTGGTCTTTAACAATGAAGGCTTTATTCAGAGGACAAGATGTCTGGGAGATAGTCCAGCATGGTTATGCAGAACCAGCAGACATGACAGCATATAACAATCTCACACAGGCTCAGAAAGATGCCTTGAGAGAACAGAGGAAGAGAGATCGAAAGGA
>LPNX011102050.1:3658-91689 GCA_001517045.1 Pseudotsuga menziesii | reverse complement strand
GGACAGAAATGTATTTTTGTCGGCTATTCAGAAGACACAAAAGCATACAAGCTGTATGACCCTATCACAAGGAAAGTCATAATCAGTCGGGATGTTCAATTTGTCGAAAATGAATCATGGGATGGAACCGTCGACACAAATGTCAAGATTGTGTTGAACATCGGCAATGATGATATGGAAGAAGAAGTGGTTCAAATACCACATGTAAGTCAACCGGTCGGAGCACCGTCGACTCCCATGACACCAAGACATGGTTCAGCACAAGGACCATCGACACAAGTAGCAGTTCAAGCTACACCGACAAGTACACCAAGAGGACAGCAGACTCCATCAAGCATTTTGTCGAGGTCGACATCGACAGAACCGATGAAGACAAGAAGTCTGCGAGAGATATATGAAGCTGGTACACCTAATTCATTCTCTCTGTTTGCATTATTTTCCCCTATATATGATCCACTAACATTTGAATAAGCTGTTGAAGAAGAAGTATGGGCACAAGCCATGGATGAAGAAACAGAATGCATTGAGAAAAACCAAACATGGGAACTGGTCGATGTACCAACAGACAAGGATGTAATCAGTGTCAAATGGATTTATAAGACAAAACAAGATGCTGATGGGAATGTGCAAAATCACAAAGCAAGAATGGTAGCAAGAGGGTTCACACAGCAACCTGGCATCGACTTCAATGAAACGTTTGCACCTGTTGCACGCATGGATACAGTCAGAACAGTTTTGGCCATTGCTGCACAAAACAAATGGCATGTTCATCAAATGGATGTCAAGTCGGCATTCTTAAATGGCTATCTAGAAGAGGAAGTATATGTGGAACATCCACAAGGGTATGAAGTTCCAGGTCAAGAGCATAAAGTCTACAGGCTGAAAAAGGCACTCTATGGTTTGAAGCAAGCTCCTAGAGCTTGGTACAGTCGTATTGATTCCTATCTCATAGAAAATGGATTTCACAGAAGTGAAAGTGAACCGACTTTATACACCAGAGTCGATGAGCAAGGTAAGATGTTAATTGTCTGCCTGTATGTAGATGATTTAATATTTACTGGTGATTATGGCATAGCAGTTTTTAAAATAGTCATGGAAAGAGAATTTGAAATGACTGATCTGGGGCTTATGAAGTTTTTTCTGGGCATTGAAGTTCAGCAGTCTGAAAGTGGTATCTGTATATCACAGTCTAAGTATGCAAGTGAAGTTTTAAAAAGGTTTAACATGTCTAACTGCAAGACAGCCCCAACACCAGTAATAACAGGTTTAAAATTGAGCAAGGATGATGAAGGATCCACTGTAGATCCTACGCTATTCAAAAGGCTTGTTGGCAGCCTTATGTATTTGACAGCAACAAGACCAGACATTATGTATGGTGTAAGTCTGATCTCAAGGTTCATGGAGTCACCAAAAGACTCACATTGGTAAGCAGGGAAAAGAATTATGAGGTATGTAAGTGGCACAAGGGACCTTGGCATAATGTATTCGACCTCATAAAAATTTAAACTCATTGGTTACACTGACAGTGACAATGGAGGCAGCATAGATGACAGAAAAAGCACATCTGGTTACACATTTCATTTTGGTACAGGTGTTGTTTCATGGGCTTCAAAGAAACAGCCCATAGTAACTCTATCTTCGGTTGAAGCAGAGTATGTTGCAGCAACAAGTGATGCATGTCAAGCTGTCTGGATGAGGAGAGTCTTAAAAGACTTGTCACAGAACCATCAAGAACCGACAACAATTTTCTGTGACAACAATTCAGCCATAGCATTATCAAAGAATCATGTGTTTCACAAGAGAACCAAGCACATCGACACAAGGTTTCATTTTATAAGAGAGTTGGTGAACGACAAGGAAATTTGTTTGGAATTTTGCAGGTCTGAAGACCAACTGGCCGACATCTTCACAAAGCCATTGGCAAAAGACACATTCCAGTATCTGCGTAGTTATCTTGGAATGACAAGTTCCTCACAGTGAACTCTGTCATAAACAGAGCATGTCTAAAGCTCTGAAACATTTTGTAAATTTTGTTTTAAAAATCCCCATCTGCTCATAATTAAGGGGGAGTGTTGGAAAATGGTAATTACTCGCAGATCAGTTCGCAATCTTCAGCCGACATAGTACGCAACTTTCAGCCGTCTTTGTCAGAGACCGTACAAGTCGAAATCTTGTCTGCCAGTCTGGCAAGGAGGAAAAGTCTTCGAGTAGGCAACATAGTCCAGCCGAATTTATTTCAGAAGCTAAGTTATTAGGTAGCAGTTATTACAGCCTTTAATGGCAGGTCAGTCGACCCATGCTGTAGCAATTTTCAAATTGCCTATAAATAGAAGAAGCATTGTTGTAAATCAGTTAGAACAAAGAGAGGAAGAACACAGGTAGTAGACAGCAGAGGAACTCCGGGTGAGGAAGAACAGTTGAAGCTCAAGCTTCTGTGCATGTAATTCAGTCGACGAGCTGAAGCTCTGTAGATCGACGAGTCTGGTCGGACAAGTCTGGGTCGACCATTTTGTAATCGACGAGTTTGTAGTACCTTGTTATTTCAGCATAGTTAATATATGAAATAGTTTGTGGTTGAATGCATGATTATTTGGCTGCATATGTTTCCAGATTTACTTCTGTAAATGTCTTTTACAGTTACTATCAAGTGAAAGAACAAGAACCCATAAAATCTCACTGCGTGAAAGTTCCAGGTTTTACTGCACATTGGTCGACTCAAGTCTTCCTACATATTTGGCACATGTTTCTCATAAGTTATTTGGATTTGTAAATCTGTCTATTTTACTTCATTTTACTCACAGGTGAAAAGCATTTATAATTTCTTAAGTCTTTAGACTTAGAATCATATCCTGCAGATTTCGACCAAAGTAAGCCGACGAGAGTGAGCCGACTAGAGTGGTCGAAGAGCCGACTAGAGTGGTCGGTTGGTCAACCGACTAAGCAGCCAACTTGGTCGGAGAGCCGACTTGGTCGAAGGTCCGACTTGGTCGGAGTAAAATTGGTCGAGGTAAAAATCAGTCGGACAAGTAAGTCGGAGTAATTTTGGTCGAGTGAAGGACCGACTAAAATTTGCAAACTTGTCTAGTCGGACATAGACAAGTTTCACCCGACTGGTGAAAAAGAAAAGTTGGTCGACGTGAAAAGGTAAAATTTGAAATTTGAATTTCGACTGAGCCCTAAACTCAAGTTTAGTCGGCTCGGTTTTGGCTATCAAGAACAAAATAAATTTCTATTCATTATTCATCAAATAATAATATTTAGTAATTTTACAAGGATCCGTTTGTATTCATTATGCATTCATAAAAGTCTAAAAAAAACTATAATTTATTATGCATATACAGGCTAAAAGTGCAACTAACTAACAAATTGGGCCTGAGAAGCACCCTTATGGGAGGTGCACTCCTAGTAATTGCAGTCCTTGAGTTAGTGCACCTTCATGTGCCACATCACTAGTGCTGTTTCGAGCAAGATCGGTGAGGAACCTGATAAATAAATAAAGACTGCAAATCATCAACCATATGGGTTTAAAATAGCATATGATTATGAATAAAAGAAAGGCAATTATTAATTTTAATCCAAGGATAACAATTAGAAAATATCTGTAACCACAAATGAAATATTCAATAAATTTTGGGGCTGGATAGGGAATAAGAAAATTCCAAAAACAATTTGATGAAGTTCAAAAGTTTTACTCGTAAATTGTAACAACTCTCATTAAAAGTTCAGTATGGGAGACAGAATATGGACGTGTATAAGGAGCAATAGAATTTGAAAGAGATCGAGTGATGTAATAAAATTAGTTACCCCATATATTGAGTGGGTTGTGAATGGTCGTGAGTGTCAACTTCATTTGATGAGAAACCAGATATATAGTTTCCAGGAACTGAGCTGCCCGTTGCACCCAATACTTGTATAGGATCATCTTCACATCCATATTGTCCTTCCACCTGAGGGCACTGAAGTTTGTTTTCCAAAGAAATGGCATCCAATAAAAAAACCCATTTTGTTAGTTAATGTCTCTACATATAAACTGATCTCAAGATCCATAACTCTACAAGAATAATGAACATATCAGACGCCTCAGTTTTAAACTTACCTTGTTTATTTCGTCGAACAATTCCTGCATAAATTTCCATTGGTTGAACCTTTAGAAATTTGAATGGGTCAAATCATTCCAAATCATATTTTTACATATTTATTACTACACATCCACTTCATTGTAAATACAAAACTTCACATTGTTAACATCTTTTTCTTTTTTTTAACTAGAGTATGAATGTGTGTTCAAATTTAGTTTAGTGATAACTTGAAGTAATTATTATTTAAGATGATTTATGTACAATTTTTAACGAGCTTGGTACCAATTTAAAGAGTGCATTCCTCGTGAATGGCGTAGGTTACACTTACATGATTGAGTAAGAAGAAGAAGTTAAATCTTGGATTTTCAAACTGGTTTCTATTTATTTATTTTATATATTTAGAACAGAAGCATGTAATAAGTAAAGAAAGAATTAAAAAAAGTGATCAAAAGAAATATATATATATATATATAACCTAATTCAACACAATAAAGGAGAAGCATGGCATGGCATGGCAAAAGAAAATTTCTAAAAGACTCATCAAGGAGGGTACATGATAAATGCCATAAGTCAAGATATGTCGGTACAAAATCTTCATATAGCCTAGGTGTCACAGGGCATTGCCTTGCCTTGCCATAATAATTGAGCCTCAAGGGTTAGCTCAATTAGTAAGACCTGCGCACACTCTCTCGGTTTGGGAAGAGGTCACGGGTTCGAGCCTTGAGTCCTTTGGGGTTAGGCCTTCTGTGAGGATGGCCGGTGGTTTACCACCTCTACCATCCACTAATGTGGGGAAGTATTGCTGGGTTTCCCGTGCATATTTCCATATGAAAAAAAACTGTCAAATGGATATAGCTTGGGTGGTTGGGAGGAATGAATGCTATCCTCCCCACCCAGGTTCTACTCTTGTAAGTGACATAATGCTCTTGTGGATCCCTTTGTAATAAATGTTGTGAATGATGAGCTGGCCATACCTTGATTCAGTTTGAATATCAGGTATTGGGATTTTCTGTGGAGTATCCCTCTAACAAATGGTGAACCACATTAAAAAAAATGCCCCAAGGGTTAGCTCAATTGGTAAGACATGCGCACACTCTCTCAGTTCGGGGAGAGGTCACAGGTTCGAGCCTTGAGTCCTTAGGGGTTAGGCCTTCTGCGAGGATGGCCGGCGGTTTACCACCTCTACCATCCACTAATGTGGGGAAGTATTGCTGGGTTTCCCATGCATATTTCCATATGAAAAAATAATTTTGGCAAACATGCACCTACTTCAACAAGATTATGATTCTTTTCCTAATGTCTACCCATAATTTTTCCATAGACTGCATAATTTTTCCTTAGACTACATTTTGTTAAGTGTGTAACTTTAGTTCTACTTAACCAAGTTATGCAACACTAGGCACATGTCCAACCATAATATTTAAAACATCTCAACATTACTTATAATTAGCCAATATTATCCTATTTAGCCAATGAAATACATGACATGAAACTAAACAACATTCATCCAACCAAATGAAAAATAAAACACATGCAATTAGCACCTTAGGTGGATTCCTTAAACTTTAGTAGATCAAGTTTGTTAAAATGTGCAATAGAGATCCATGCGAACTACATATGGGTCCTTTTACAAACCACAACTACGAAAGGAACCACTTACCAAGGACGATTAATCCAACCCCTCAAGAAATAGCAGACATGACTCCTACAGGTTATTTTCACTTTTTTTCACTCAACCAATACAAATTCACCCTACTTTGAAATCCTCGTAACTTAGAAGAATCACAAAACACTTTTCACTTGGATGCTTCCTTGCAAGAATGGATTCCTTAGAACAATCAAGTGTCTTCCTATATATATGATTCTTAACAAGCACTTGCGAGCCCCTCACTTATTATCTGGACTAAACTTCCCACATCAAGATTTGCTTTCTTTAGTTCTTTTCATGTATTGGTCATTGTGTCTATAAGTGAATCCATTAGAAGGATTCCTAGTGCTTGTGTTCCCATGAGTGCATCCATTGCATGTTCACCCATCACACATGTATCCATCACATTTCATCCCATAAGTATACCCATCAGAAGCATGCCTAATCAAAACTCTTGGATGTGTTCAATTAAGTCCATCAAAGGTAATGCTTTCAACGACTAAGGGAAGGATCAAGTCGCTTGGGTCTACACATCTAGAAACCCCAAGTATTATAAAGAAAAAATGAGCGATTAACCACTCAATTAATTTATGTGACAAAGAAGATATAGAATCGTGATCTTCCTTGATGACCCTTCATGTTCACTTAACAATGCACTTATTTCTAGTCACTAGTCTAAGCATTACATACCAACAATGTCCAATTAATAGTTTCCTAAGTTCTCCAAGGTTTGTCTTCTTGAACTCTTAGATAATATATTCATACTTCTACAATGCTTCCTTCCTTTCCTAATCATTCTCCTCTTTGGGTTTATCCTTCTAGCTGACAAATAACTCTGGCCTTTTGTTATTGCCGAATTGTGCAATCATATGTGGAAAATTATATTGTCCACCTCCAACTCTAGTTTGTCTCTAATCATTGCAAGAATTTTGTAACGTGCAGCTTTACTAGGATCACCTTCATCAATCCTACAAGGCTTCAATTGACTAATGTCGAAGACCAAATGGTGAGATATCCAACCTTTAACTGTTGTTTCCAATATTGTATTTATATATGTTAAACAACCTTTCAAACTATCACAACAAAGAACGAAACATGCCACTTAGTGGATTGAATTGTTCTCTGCCAAATTAAGTAAGACAGAGTCACCTACTTTGAATTATTCCTCCTTCCTATCGTGATAAACCAAGTGATCCATCATTTATGATGCATTCATCAACTAAATAACATCCATATCCATTATGCCATGCCATCCCTTTATGAAGGCTAAGAATTATGGGTTCCTCATATAGTATGCTTGAAGAATTAAGTGGGGAGCCAATGGATACTACATATTTTTCAACTCAAAATAAACTATGTCTTATCATGGAACTCTTCTACATGTTGTATCTAATCTAGAAAACATCTAACATTGTTTAGGTTTAGTTCAATTGATTTGAACAAATGAAATTCCTTCAAGGTAATCCTCCAAAAGGATATTTATGCATTTTTTCTACCCATCAATATATAGATGATAGCTCAAAATCATCAGTCGCTTGGTACCAATAAGTTTGAACAACTCTGTCCAAAGGCAACCTTTAAACTTTGTGTCTCCATTTGACACAATGCTCAATGGCAGGCCTCGGAAATTTTCAATGTTTTTGAAAAAAACAACATTGCAACTTAATCTATGGAACAAGGAACCTTCATTTTCATAAGGATATCATACTTGGAAAAAATTTGAATGACCAGAAAATTCCCATTATATCCTTGAGAATCGAAAACTAAGTAAGTCCATGTTGACACTTTCCCAAGGCCTATTTAGCATTGACAATGGTTGTAATGGAACAACTTGCATTCTATTATATTCCTTGTCATCTTGACATACTCTTCTGCATCCCTTCACATCTTCTGCTAATAATAGTTTCTTTCCAATAATGCCATCGTTCTTCACTAACTTGGGAAGTGAACCCAAGGCCAAGTCATGGGATTCTTTCAAGGGATCCTTCCTAATATTGGATGACTTAATCTTATAGACATTATCACCAAATTATAGAATCTCACCATATAATCAAAACATATTTTTTATTTACTTCCTTCACATACTTCATGATGTCCATCACAATAGGATCTTCACAATCCTTCCTTGATATTCTCATGCAAGTCTATAAATACATGCACATGACTACCCATGGGCATCAACAAATAATATTCTTATAAGAATACAAATACATTCCCTCATTCTTAAGGAATATTCTATTGCATTAATCCTACATGATTAATACTAAATGATTATGTTGAACTCTATCGATAAATATTGTTATTGTACCTTCTTAGGTGACAATTTCAATTGTGTCATAAAGTAGCCTGTTGTAACATTGTCCATCTTCACAATGAATGAATTTCATAAAAAATAGTATATCCATTCTTGTAGGAAATGTACGACCATGATAATATATTTTTCATGAAGTGGGTACCTCCATTCATAATCCTATAGTTTTATACTCTAATAGGCCATTGGATGACCCTCACATTAAAAATCACTAATGGAAAAGTCCAGGGAATTTGTTCGTCAGTAAAATAACTATTCAAAGTCTACCAACTTTACAATAGGTTCCATCACAAGTTCTAGTTTTATTTCATACAATATTACCCAAGATTTCTCTATCAAATTTTGTGGCTTGTTCTATTTGAACAAATCCCTAAATGGTGCTGAAATATTAGAGTACCCTTCAAGAAATATATGATAATAGTTAGCAATCAAAGGAAAATCCTTTCTTCATGACCGATTATAGGTTACTCCCAATCCCTAGTCACCTTGATCTTCTTAGGATCCATGCACATTCATCATTTCCCAATTTAATGGTTGAAGAAGAAAATTTCATTTTGTTGAAAGACACACTTGGAAATTTTCAAGTACAACTAATTATGGTAGATTCAATGCATTCTTTTTTTCCAAATTATTTATATGTTCTTCCTTATTCTTACTAATCACCACAATTTCATATACATAGAAAACTACTTATTTTTCCAAAAATGGTTTGCACACATTATTGATTTAGGTGCAAAAGGTGGCTGGTGCATTGCATAATCCAAAGGGCATAACAAGAAAGTCATAACTACCATACCTCATCACACAAGCTATATTTGACTCATCTTCTTTCATCGTCACTTGGTAGTTTCTTTTCCTCAAGTCTATCTTTGAGAAGAATTTGGCCTTAGTAAAATATCAAACAAATATACTACCAAAGAAAAGGGGTACCAGTTTTGTATGGTCTACTTTTTTAATGCATGGTAATCCAAGTACATACTCAATAGGGTTTCCTTCTTCTTATGGAAGAGGAGATATGCACCATAAAGGGACCTCAAAGGTATGATGAAGCCATAATCAATAAAATATGTCAAACGTCTTCATGAGTATTTTAACTCAGGTGCTAAAAGTCAATAGGGTGGCCTTGATGGAAGCTACAACCTCGGTTCAAGCTCAATGTAATGTTCTTTAGTGTGCCTAGTTAGGAGAACTTTTGGAGAAGACTTAGGCATTAGATTGGAAAAAAAATCTTCCACACATACAAGTGTGGTGCAATAGGTGTTCCAAATCCACCCTCATCCAATTGATGATTACTAAAAAAATCTATTATTATAGGTGCATTTGCACTCTCTTCATGCTCAATGCAATTAACGGTTTCATCTTTCAATCTGGCATGCTTGTTGATATGCACAAAACACAAGTCTTCTACCCAACAAGTATCACCAACTTATCTACTATTGGCATGATAAATCACTCCATTTTCCTTAAGAACTCCAGCCCAAGAATTATTCAAAGTTCGTTCCCCTTTCACTTGTCCAACTATATGTCAACTATAGTGACAACCCCATTGGTGAAATCATGAATTTGAGTGTCTATTCCGTGTGAATAATTTTTCTGAATTCATATTCCTATTTCGGCCGAAAACATAGAACTAAATTTCTAACTTTCTAACTTTCTAACTTTAAAATTAACGGTATCCATTAAAAGTAACTTTCGGTCGAAAACCTGTAAATTTTTAAAAATGGAATTTCATTTCATCTTTTACTCTTCTTGCAATTTCGGATAGATCAGATCATATCAAATACTTACAATTTCTCTTCACAAATAATACCATTAGTTGCATAATTCAATCTACTTTCTATAGATGCTAATTTTTTTGAATTTGGTGTGATCCACTAATTTTATTTATTATATTTCTTAAAAGATCTGTGGATTACTTCAAAATTTAATAGAATTCATTGAAATGAAAATTCAATAACTTCTTAAAGACATGATAAATTTTTTCAGAAAAATCGTGGTGCCCAACATTGATGTGTTGTCTTAAAAAGGGTACTTTTAGTTTTTTTTTTAAATAGAAATTAGGGAAGATGCTGTGTCAAACTAAACATGTCAGTTTTATGCTATTTTTTCAGATTGGTCCACATCAAACAATTCTAACAATTCTTGCATGCGGCTGTTGGATAAAAACTTATATACAACCTTTAGCACAATATTTCTAGATCATAATAACATATTTTGTTTTTAATGAACAATAGTTGACTAATGAATAAACCGGTGTCAAAAAACATGAATATTTATCATAATTTCATTAATTAATAACATACTATCAAACGCTTGCAAAAATGACATATCAAATGCCAATTCAAAAAATATAAAAAATAACCGATAGAAAGCTAACATAATTCTCTAGAACTTTTGTTTTTACTACAAAATAAAATTCTAAATACAAATCTAATTTTTCTTTGCTCGAAGTTGACAAACTTGGAAAAACAACACTGCTTTTCTCATAACACCCCCCCGAAAATAGACACCCAGATTCATGATTTCACCCCCATATGTTTCCTTTGAATTAGAATTGATCACCTTAACTAACTATCTACATGCTCCAACTCTAAGCCCATGTTAACCAAAATCCACAAATGCCTGCACTACCCTTCCATTGACAATCAAATCCACACAACAAAGTTGGTTGTGGATTCGTCTTTGATTGTTGTTTAAGGAACAAACCCTTGTTAAATAATTCACAAATAAGGGATTCTCTCCTTCATTTACCAAAAATATACATTATTCCCAACTAGCTAGCGGAAATGAACTATCAAAATAAGAAACAATAAATTTATCTCTACCTTAAGTGGTCTCCTGAGTACCAAATAGTGACAACTTTAGAATGTTTGAATCAAAATGCCTTGAAACCAGGACAATAATGAGTGAGGGCTCTATAATATTTACATGCACCTTTACTTCGATGAAATGCACTTTGTGTCACAATGGAACAATTGACCGGGATAATACTAGACCAACAACAACATGTAGAAACAAATCTAGATAATCCATGGGATTAATATGACCTCCTTTCATCCTATGAATAATTCCAAACAAATATTTAAAGAGAGGGCACTGTAATTCTTGTGCCAAGAGCTATCCTAACATATGTCCTATCTTCCCAAGAAACTTCCTCATGGAGAGAGGATCGAAAGGTCATCTTAAACAAATTAAAAAACCCTCTAAACCTACTACACCCATTTGGGATGGGGTGAAGGGAACCCAATATGTTCCTAAACCATCTTTTGGAAAAAATTACACCATGTAACCACCTTTCCATGAGAGAAAGAGTGAAAAAGTTATTTTATACCATGTCATAGACGTAGAAGTCATGCCAAAATTTTATGTTCATCATCTCCAATCATGTGACACTACTTTGACTTGGTTAGAGGGGCTTACCCAACCTACTCGGCCTATTGCAACTAGACTTGCGCCTTCACCTAAGGTTTTCCCATAACCTCACCTTAGATTACAATCAGTTATATGTGAAACTTTAGCTGTAAACCAAGTTATTCAACAATATACATAGATCCAAAATTAGCCTTTGAAACAACCAGACAATACTTATATGTACACAATATTATAGAAATTAGTCAACACAATGCATCACAAGAAACATAACAACATTCATCCAACCAAAGAGAACACAATTTTCATGTGCGACTTGCACCCAAGGCATATGCCATAAACTATATCTGATGAAGTATGTTACAATGTACAATAGATGAGTTATTCCCATCACCTATATCTCTTTTTACATACCACAATTAGAAAAGGAATCACTTGCCAAAAAATATCAATCCAACCCCTAAAGCAACCGTAAGTCTACCTCCTACAGGTCTTGTTTCTTCTCTATTTCACTTAGTCAATGAAAATTTTCCTTACTATCCAAACTGTCTAACTTGGTACAACCGTAGAACAATTTCAATTGAATGCTTCATTGCATGAATGAATTCCTTAGCATAACGAAGCATCATCATGTATATGTGAGTCTTGCAAAGCTTTAGAAAGGACCTTTCTTCTAAGGTGGAACCAAGTGTTTGCATCCAAGTTTGATTCTTGCAGTGCCTTTCATCACAAGTATGTCCAACACCCATGTTCCCACAAGTGCAGCCATCACATGCTCACATTTAGCATCATTTCCCATCGCATATGTGCCCATAAGTTTTCATGTCACAAGTGCATTCGTTGCAAGCATGCCCAATGAGTACACCTAGATGCACCCAGTTAATTCCATCAGAGGCAATCCTCAGCAAATAAAGGAAGGCTCAACTCCCTTTGGACATAAGGTACTCTCTCAAAAAAATAGAAGGAAAACTAAAAGAGGTTAGGGTGGAGAGGGATGTATACATGACACATCTTATTCATTTTTAATATCCTCTTAACATTTGGGAAGAGCACTACTAGTGATGTTGATACCTATTAAAGGATCCTTAGATTGTTTTACAAAGCCACTGGCATGGATATGAATACAAAAAAATATTCAAGGGGAAATTAAATGTAGAACTTGAAATCTTACCATACAAATAAGAGGCATATGTATCGAAACAAAAATACCTGGGTGTTGATACAAAATGAAATGATTATGAAGAAAAAATATGGATATGGCTATATGATAGAATAGATTGAAATTTTGAAGGAATAATGAATAGTTCTCTATGGGAGGTGGAAGAATCCAAAGAGTCAAATTGAATTTACTTATTTATACTATATCTCTATAGACAACGTTCCAAAATTTTTTCTCAATATGATCATGAAACTATGTCTGATTTTCTATGGTGTAGAAAGAAATACATGGTTGAAATTCCTGTAGTTATTTGGGAGAAGTTGGATACTAAAAAAAATAAATGGGTAGATGGGGCTAAAAAAAATAAGCTATTTCTTATTAGCCATAGGTGGTAAGATTGTTGACAAGTTAAACCAGATTTAGGTGCCATATTTCCTGACTGATAGTGCATCGCGTCTCAGTCCGAGAGCTGAAAGTGTGGCACCACGCATGCTGGGTGCACTAAAACTCCTTTGTATCCCTTCAGTTCCATTTCATGGGTGTATGAAGATGGCTAGCCCCAGGCTGGTGATGATCAATCCTGTTCCATTAGAATTCAACCTGGTTTTAATGGCTATTGGTATGAAGCGTGTGGGTTTTAATCAGGTACAGAGGGATCGAGATAAGAGGTTAGCCATGGAAGGTGGCGGCAATATATGTTTTCACTCTACTATGTGTGTTTTCTTATGGTTCGGTGTTCACATTATCGCCTATACTCTGCGCGGTCGGTAGTGGCCAAGGAAAATTGCAACGTGTTTTGAGTGTTATGCTGGAGGAGGGTTACAAAGCTAGCATCTCGATGCATGTCTGTGTTTTAATTGATGACTAGGAAGGCCTTTTGGTAAATGAGTGACTCGATACTGGAAGATGTAGAGGAAAAATCGACTATTGCTGGTTGATTAAAAACATGTTGGGGTTTCTCATGGAGGACATGTTGGGAAGCTAGAGCTTGGATCACGATATTGTTCTCTCTACCAAGGCCAAAATGACTGATGTGGATAACCATCTTAGCAGCCTGTATGCCACCTTTTCTTGGAAATGCCTAGCGACTAAGCAAAGACACATCAACACCATGGAGGAGTGTGGCAGTGATACAGGAGGAAGATAAGTGGATAAAGGATCAACACCGACACTAAAAGCTACTATCAACACACCTTTTCCCATCCTATCCACCATTGAACCTATGTTCAAATGTTTAGGAGATTGTTAAGAGCCAAACAACAAGATGTCTCCTTTGCTTGTGTTCATGCCCATCAATAATTATGTCACAAATTATGAGGAAGGGGGATGGGTTTGTCCCATCTTGGAAGAGATTCCACCCCCTTAATTCAAATCATGTCTTAGGCGATGACTCGACCACTTCCTAGTTCGGACTGCTGTGTCAAGTATTTTTGCTACAAAATGTTATCTCCTTTTCTATTAAGCTTTTTGTTTATAGATAGATCCAATAGATTAATAGTTGGTTTTATGTTCTCTTGGCCCCCAAGGACACATGGCTTTCTCTATTCTAGTCACTCTAGAAGCTTATTTATTTTTTAATGGCTTAGGTGGTGGTTTCACCACCTACAACCACCTCAGACTCTCTACCGATTTGTAACTTTTGATATTCTTGGTTAATAGAACATGTAGATTTACAAAAAAAAATTGTTTGTAGGTTAATCTCTATAACAGTTTTGTGAAAACGAACATGGATGTATGGTGCCTAAAAAAATGCGTTACTTCTTATAGGCCCTAGGTGCAATGACTGTTTGTAAGATAATCTCTACAACAATTCTATGGTAGGAGTTTATTCTCAATAAGTATGTCTCTTGCCTTACAATTGTGTAATGGATTAGAATGCATAGTGAAAGAAGCTCAAGAAGTTCAATGTTATGGAAGGCGATAGTACACTGCTTGATATGCTTGGAATGGTCTATCATGGCTTATTGGAAATATAACAATTTCTAATATGGCAAGATCTTTGGGTTGGAACTGGAGCAAATTAATGTGCATCTAGGATCACTGGTGTTCATAAGGTTGATGATGATCAAATAATTACATATTTATACTTAAGATAGATATGATCAGGTTATCATACACTACTCATGCATCTATTTGAATTGCAAAGCAAATCAAGCAAGTAGATAGTATTTTCTCAAGAATGTATACACGATCTCCTTCTTACAAGGAATCGAGGGTGCATAAAACGTGATAGTGCATCTTCAAAAATATGCATGCTTTCCACAAGTCCAATATTTTCACATGGTTGGGTTTGAACATCATGGTCTTCACCTTGGACAACCTTAAAAGGAGAGAGTGGCAAGCTCCTACATAACAATGCTTTTGAAAATATTTTAAAACAAAATTTAATGCATAAAAATATTTATTTTGTCTAATTAGGTGAAGATCTAGTCATGTAGATAGGAAAATAAATTAAAAAATTAAAAAATACTTCACAAATTAAAAGAATAAAGAGTAAAATACTTAAGATTCAAGGAAATTACATAGTTTATTATGTTTGCAAAAAAAAATACAATTATATTATTAAAGATGCTTAAAAAAGAAGAAGACTGAATCTATATTTAAAATTGTTACATCTTTGTTGGTTCTTACTGGGCAAACCTGGGTTTACTTTATTGTACCAACAAAACCCCTAGCTCACTGGCCCTTTCGGTGACAGACCATAGACCGGCCTGAAGTCTCACCCGAAGTGATCTTAAATGGGGTGGCTGAAGACTCAGGTGTCTTCAACCGGGTTCTGTAGCATCCTAGGTTCTCACAACTCTTCTTAGCCAAAGAGATCTCCCTGCGAGGATGATCTCTCCTTCCAGCTGGCGCTGATAGGGAGCGAAATCTTATCACATCGCATCTTCTCTGGCGATGCATAGACTTACTCCTCTGCGGATCTCCTTCCCTGCGATATCTCACACCACATCTCCCCAGACGATGCGATATCGCCTTTCTACTCTATAATATGTCCTATAATGAGGCTCAATCTGCGTATCAACTCTCAAGGTCTTGTGATCTCCTTCCTGGGTCTAATAACTCTGTTAGTCTTCACCAGGGTGTTAAACCAATTCACTCATCCCTCTACAGTTTAACACGCTAACATCAACTATACTGAACTCGCAGAACTCATATACCGGAGTCACTCAATGTTGTAACTATCAACTAACATGAATCAAGCACTGATAAACTCATATACAGGCTATTTGATACATTCAAATTGCGGTTAACCTTCTATGTGCTATAATCTGAAGCATAACATACATACATTCATCAACTGATAAGCAACATTCATGTAACAGATAACAGATAGCAAACATGTAAAACACAATCAAATGAACAGTCGCACAACACACGGATTTTTCGTGGTTCACTTCCAGGGGGGAAGCTACATCCACGGGAACTAATTTTTATCTTATAGCTTGAGAGAGTAAACACAGTTCCCCTGAGATCTTCTGGGAAACTCCGCACACACAACCGGGAGCCCTTTTCTCTTAGATCTCTTCTTCTTCTTATATTTCCTTCTTACAATATACTCTTCTTCTCTCTCTCTCAATCCCTGCGAATTGTTACATTCATGCTCAAGGAGCCAGCTACTGGTTACAGTAAGATAACTACAGAATTAACAACAAAACCATAGCTCCACTCAAAGAACAACTATCTTTCTCTCTACTGTCTAACTGTCTAACTAACTGACCAACTTTCTAACATTTTACAATACAAAATACATGCTTATATAGGAGTCCTGAAGGTCTCTCTCTGTTACAACACTGTGGGCCTTCCCAAATAGTAACCCAAAAACCCTAACTGTGACAGTCGGCGCATCTGTACTGTGGGCTGCTGCTTACCGTCATACCACAGCTTCCTGCAGTATTCCACGCTTCTCGACGTTGATCGTGGGTATGGGCGCTGCTTCCTGTACAGTCCTCTTTTTTCCTTTGTCCTCAATACCTTGGCCCGCTGCTCCTTTTCCTTTATGAGGGTAGCTGAGCCCTCCTGTCTTCGCCGCTGCCTTAAGTGCAGTGGTTGAGCTCTCTCTTCTCAACCGCTCGGGTACTATTTCCTTTGACTTCTTCTTTCAATAGAGCAGCTTTTCCTATAGCTGCGCGGCCCTGCTCCAACAGTCCCCTAACACTTACTTGTGGCTCATCCCTGAGCCACTAATAGCTGGTTTCTCTTGCTATAGCTTTGCCTTGGCTTCCTGCGAAGTCTTTCTAAGTCTCTCGTGAAGTCCTGCGACTTCTTTATTCATAACCTCGACACACTCTTGTGCCGTTTCAAGCATAGCTTAACTAATGCTGGAATCTTCTGTAAACTTAGCTCATGGGTCTCTCTTATATTTCCTTCCCTTATTGTCATGCTCTCGCTCTCATTGCTTGCAAGACCTGCCATGCCTTTCTTCACCATAAGGATTCAAATCCCTGGTATCAGGACAACTCCTCCCTATCTGGATTAGAACTCGTATCCCAAAGAAAATATAAATCTGTATCTTCCATCATTCTCAAACATTTCATTCAGTTTGGATCCTTCCATACGGAAGGTATACAAACCATGAATTCCATTCTGAGAAGAAGCTCTTATCTGCATACTGAAGTTCTGCTTGTTCGATTTGTTTGCCCCTTTCACTTTTCTTCTTAGTAAATCGCTCTAGGTATTCACACTGCCTAGGATCTTCATATTTTCATTTCTTTGCCTCAGCAATCTCTTGTTCTTCTCTTAGGTGATGAGATAGGTCATATTCCTTCTCCTGTTGCCATATTTTTCTCATTTTTACTTTCTTCCTGGCTGGAGACTTCTTCTCATCATTCTTCTGCTTTGTTTTCTTATTCAGTGATCTTCTTGTCTTTCTGCTTTTCTACAACAAAGACTTTGATGACATCTTATACATCCTGCGCTTGACTCCTCATCCTTGGTGGCTATCTGATCTGCGATGTACCTGCTTTCACAACCCTAGGTGGCGTCATCATAGCGGACACAAGGCCACCATGCTGGAATCTTTGCACAATATCTTCTAAAGGTTCTGTCTCGGACAAAAACCACTCGGTGCAATACTCTGAACTGGAAATGGGTGCGAACTTGGGGAAAACCAGCACTCTGTAACTCCAGTATCTCTTCACAGGGAAAACTCTTACAACTTGCTCTATACTCTCAGAAATCATAAAAAGTAACCCTTCTGAATGAATGATCTTCTGAATTTATAACGAAGGTGATAATCTTTGAATCAACGGTCATCTGGCTAGACCCATCGGTGGTATTAATTGCATGGACAAGACAACCCGTCGTTTCGATCCTCATTAATTGCTGAAAATCCGATCAAATTTCCCTCAAAACTTGCGTGTAGGCACCGGTCTCATCGAAGATTTATCAAATATGGACAAATCATTGCACTGTTTCCAAATCTAGGGCAACGTATAGTTGTCGTATCTGGATTAACTACTTGTCAGAGGGAAAAGTGAATAGCCCTCTTCCTTTTTCAAAATTATTTACATGGTACTGGGAACATCGCATTGCTGTGATTCCACACTGCATTGTCTCAAACCAAAGTGTTGGCATAAACGCTGCAACGTTCAAAAACTCCGCAAGCGTTCTATGACTTACACAACATACACTTTTCTGATGCGGTTCCTCATACTTAGTACTCTTTTTTTTTTCTTTTTCCCGCAAGCATCCTATGTCTTGCTCAAAATAAACTTTTCTCATGCGTTTCCTTATACTTAGAATACTTAAAACTCTTTACCTTCCAGTGTAGACTAATTACCAGTGCGATGCCTCCTTTCAACTACACTAGACATCTGCACAGCTTTAAACTGTCTGAGTTAGGGCTGGGAGGTGGAGTAGCTATCACTATAAAACTTAAGTCTACTTCCATTAATCAAAGTGGGAAGAAGCTCCTCGTTCAGTTTGCTGAGCTGAACGACACCTCCTTCTGTAACATACTGAATCTGATATGGCCCTAACCAATGCATCTTGAACTTGCCTGAAAACTTAACAAACTTACTGTCATACAGGAGCACTAGGTATCCTATCTGAAAACTCTTGCTCTTAACATGTCTATCATGCCAAGCTTTTTCTCATGCCTTCTGCACTTTCTGATGAAATCCTGCAATGAATCTATCTTCTTCTAAGGAAAGCAGCTGCACTAGTCTTTCATTCATCATATCTGTATCATCTATCTCGGTAATTTGAGCAACTCTTAAACTGGGAATAATATATTCCATAGGCATAACAGCCTCTTGTCCATACACCAAGATGAAAGGTGTGTGTCCTGTAAGTTTCTTGCATGTAGTCCTATAAGCCCATAATACAGCATTAACTCTGAGGTCCCAATCATTTCTTTGACTATTATAGATCTTAGTAAGGGCATTTTCTAGAATCTTGTTAAAGGCCTCCACCGTACCATTAGCTTGAGGATTGTAGGGAGTGCTCTTATGGTGCTAAATCTGAAATTCCTCTGTCAAGGCCTCAATAGTGCGATTCAGAAAATGTGTGCCTTGATCACTCATCAATATTACTGGACATCCAAATCTGCTTATGATGTTTTCAAAGATGAACTGTGCAGTTGTAGCAGCATCACAATTCCTTACTGCTTTTGCCTCCGCCCACCTGGTGAGGTATTCTGTTCCTATGATGATGTATTTCATACCAGTTCATTTCCTAGGTGGGTTGATAGGACCCGCAAAATATATAGCCCACTTGTCAAATGCCCACAACATAATCTGTGGTCGCAGTGACATTTCATCTCTCCGTGAAGGTTTTCCTACCCTCTGGCAGATATCACAGCATCTGCAAAACTCCTTAGTGTCTTTATACAAAGTAGGCCATCATAATCCTACAGCTAGGATTTTATGAGCAGTCGGATTTCCTGCGAAATGACCTCCTGCGACACCTGAATGTGCTTCTCTGATAATGGCCTCTTTTTCATGTGGCATAACACATCTGCGCAAGACTTCATCCGGACCTAGCTTATATAAATGTTCTGTGATCAAAGTGAAGTTTGTTTCTTTAACAACTAACTGTTTCTTCTGCTGTTTAGTAAACTCAACAGGTGCCCACCCTGTAGTGAGAAAGTGAATAATATCAGCGTAATACTCATCTGCGATGTGGATAGAAAACAATTGCGCATCTAGCAAATTGTCCTCTAAATTACTTGGTTCTTCGCCTGAATCTATCCGCGACAGATGATCAGGTTCGTCATTTAATTTTCCTGGTTTTACAATAATTTCAAAATCATACTCCTGAAATAAGAGTAACCATCTACAGATCCTTCCTCCTAATACTGGTTTATTGACCAAGTACTTTAAAGCAGAGTGGTAAGTGAACATCTTGAATGGGGCACCCAACAGGTAGTGCCTGAACTTCTGTAGAGCATACACCATAGCTAATCCTTCTCTTTTTGTAGTGGTGTAGTTATTTTCCGCGGTAGATAGCTTTCTGCTTGAGTACGCGATAGGGTGATTGATACCCTCTTCTCCTGGTTGGGTTAAGATGATCCCCAGTGCGATGCCAGATGCATCCACATGTACATGAAATGGCATATTCCAATCTAGGAATGCTAAGATGGGTGCTGTAACCATCTTCTCTTTAAGTGTGTCTAGGCTTTGCTGGCATTCCTCATTCCATAGGAATTTCACATCTTTCTTTAACAACTTTTCCATAGGTGGTGTGATCTTTGCATAACCTTTGATGAATTTTCTATAGTACTCGGTATGGCCGAGCACTGTCCTCAATTTCTTGACTGAGTTGGGTGCTGGAAGATTAACAATGATGGCAATCTTTGCAGGATCTACCATCAAGCCTTGTCTATAAACAATATGACCCAACAAAATACCAAATGGTGCACAGAATATACATTTCTTCAAGTTAAGAGAAATCTGATATTGCCTACATTTCTCTAACATGAGCCTTAAATATCCTATATGCTTGTCGATTAATCCAAATACAGTCCAATCATCAAAATAGACTTCTAAGAATTTATGGATGTATTCCTTGAATATAGCAACTACTACTCTAGAAAAGATAGCTGGTGCATTTTTAAGACCAAAGGGCATTGGCATTACCGTGTACTAGAATGAGCCCCATTCTGTTGCAAAAGTGGTCTTATGTCGATCCTCTGAATGGATTCTGATCTGGTGATAGCCTGAAAAGCCATCAGTGAAGGAGTAGACCTCCTGTCCTCCCACATTATCTAAAACTTCATCAGTGAAAGGTGTCGAAAATGGGTCATGAAGTGATGCGTCGTTGAGTTTACGCAGGTCGACACAAATCCTGATTTCTCGTTTAGTTTTCTTTTCCTGCATGACCATGGGACTAACCCATTCGCTCTCTTCTACAGGTTCAATGATGCCTGCTGCTAGCATCTTATCAATTTCATCCTTAACTTTTTCTTTATAGCGATTATTCGATCTGTATGAACGCTACTTAACTGGCCTAGCATCCTCTTTCAATGGTATGCGCATGACTCCCAAATCTCCTACTATTCCCTTCATCTCTGTGAACTTAGTGGGGAATAGGTCCTGATAGTCATGTAAGAGATCTGCGATGTGTCCTACTATTTCATCATCCCAATAGTCTCCAATAGAGGCAAACTTTGATTCTGTTTCTGTTCCAATATTGATCTTTTTAATCTTAATAGGTTCTATGATAGTGGGAATTTCTAGTCTCGGTCCATCAACGTCGCGAGTTGACACTGCGAGGATTCTCATCCTCATCATCTGGCTCTGCTGCGAAGTTGTAACATTCTAGCGCATGTTCTAATTGTCTGGCCGACTCAGGCTGAGCAGGCACTGATAGGGTACAGTCGTCAAATATCTTAGTCTTTATTACATCTAGGGCCTGATCAATGCTTGGGTACTCAGATTCAAAAGTGAAAGTGAGTAGGAAGCTGTCTATCATAAGTGGCCATGTGATAGTTCCTCTGCGCAATTCTGTCTCTGTGTACCAATTCCTTGGCACTGTGTCTAAAGTGTGAATGAATAGGTGAACTCATTCATCCCCTAGAATTGTTGACCAACTTTGTTCGCAAATCTGAATATGTGACCTGAGGTCACTCTCTCCTGTGTATTTCTGCTATAAAGGCTCCTTGTCATTAGAAAATCTGATCGCCATCAGTCTCTTAAGATCATCCCATGATGCGATATGTTCTTTATGTGCATGCCACCATCTTGCAGGTGTGGCTTTTACTGCAAGGTCCATAGTTGTCATCCTCTGCTCCTGAGGAATTTCTTGTTCAAACTGTTATAAAAAGTCATTGACATTCGCTAAGCCATGAAACGATGGAATATCAATACTCTCTGCATCGATCCATTGCAGTGACTTAGTCATAAATGCGCATTTGCGAGATGAGACTTTGGAAAGTCTATTCTGCCAATTTTCTAAACCAACCTTCGAATCTGAGGTGCATGAGCTGTCGCATCGCCAACTGATATTTCCTTCTGCGGTAGGGTTGATGTAATCACTCTGATTAGCAGTCATCTAATAAAGGCTTTCCATGTTGCGCACCTCCTCCTCTGTCTTGATAGGTTCAATGTAGCGAGGACCCTGGAAAGGATCCAACAGTGCGATGACCCGGATTTGACTATCCTCAAAGGTCATTTGTCTTTTCTTTAAGTCGATAACAGCCATGTTATCGATTTCCCAATCAATACCTAGTAAATCTAGGTACGGTCTACTATCGCGAATGATTTCTATGAATTCAAAGTCTGCAAAGCTGCGAACTCCGTCAATATCAACTGGTACCTGCGGTAATCGACCCAGTGGTGATACTTGCTGCTGATTGGCTAAACGCAGATGGATAGGTGATCTGGCTAACTTAGGGATACCCATTTGTTCCCATGTCTACTTAGTCAGAACATTTACCTCTGATCCTAAATCTAGGATTATCTCATCCATTTCAAATTCTCCAATTTGCGCTGTGAGTCTTATCTCTCTTCCTGTTCTTGTATGCCCCATAATATTATGAACAGCACGCTGCGCACTGTTCACGAAAGAAGGTGGTTGACACTGATCTATGATGCACTGAAGCTCTTTGATAGCTTTCTCATTTCGTACAAGTTTCAAGCAGCTCCACAGGAAGGATTGTACACTTCCTGTCGATTCATCCTCTTCGCACCTTCCCGATGTGGTAGCTCGCGATATCTGTACAGGACTAATGCCACAAGGTGTTTGCTGTGGTATGTCCCTACAAGGCAGTACCTGCGATCCTGATGCTGTAGGTTCAGTAAAGAAAGTTTTTACTTGCTGAAACATTTCTTTGTTCTTCTGCAGGTCAAGTGGTGTTGATTTATTAGTTGCTTTGCGCACCCACTCCAGACCTGTATTCTTTGCGTCATCCTGTGATGTGCTACTAGTAGAAGCACTGTTGCGAGTCATTATATTGACTCTGGGTTTTGGTTCTTTCTGCTCAGCAGCAATAAACTGAATGTTCTGGTTTACTACTGGCTTAGGGCCCCTAATCTTGGCTATCAAGATCAGACACTGTTCTATAATATGCTCATAGGACTTGCAATACTTACATGTCGTACTAGGGTTCTAACAGTCCCTAGCATAATGTTCTACAATTCCACAATTGTAACAAGTGATCGGTCCACGGCCACGGCCAAAGCCTCCTCCACGGCCTCGTCCTTTGTATCCTCCACCACGGCCATCATGAGCCGGTTCATGCTGTAGTCCTACTGCTGGACCTGTTGTTTATGACTGGACTCTGTACAAGTCATGCTTTCTCTCAATCATGAGATCATAAGCTCGGCAATTATGTTCATCATGACCTATTGACTTACAGAAGTTACAATATAAGTTCTTAGGGGTTTGTACATACTTCTGAAGTAAAGGGCATTCATGTGGTCTATGCCCTCTTGTTTTGTAGAGTTCACACCACAGCCCATGGGTCTGTATTAAGGGGTTTGGAGCCCCATTTGCTAAAAATTCAACAAATACTGAACAGTTATCTTTAGTATGGCCCTGTCCTTTACACTTTATACACCATATTTCTTGTGCAATTTCTTTCCCTTTATTAATCTCATGTAGCTGTAACATGAGATTGGCTAACTGGTTCTGCAGGTTTGTCATACCTGTACTTGTCTCAGCTAGAGGTGAAGCCTCTAGTTTCATTGCCATCTCTAACGCTTCATCCTGCGTACAGAGTCTCTGTTGCATCAATGGAAGTTTGATGTGCGAATGCAGTGCTGCGATGAACCATTCCTTATGCTGCTCTGGCACAAACTCAAAGCTAACCTAGTCTATAAGAGCTTTGAATTTCTGATCAAAGTCCCATACTGACTCTATAGGTAGCTGTTTGATGTCTTTAAGCTCTGTGATACACTGTGACTCAGACTTAGGTTTCTTAAATTCTTTAATCATGGCAGTCCTGACTTGTACGAGTGTTATGGCCGGTGCTGTTGTATACTTCATATACCATGTTAAGGCTCTATATCTAAGTGTAGTGACCAACTGAACAAGTTTAATATTATCATCTTGGATCCCTTTAATGGTCCATACGGCTTCACATAAGAACCAATGCTGTTCCGGGTTTTCTGCCCCTGTACCCTTGAAGGTATGTAACTTCCATTAGAGGAAATTTGGGGTCTAAAATTGGCCTTATAAGAAAACATGCCAAAATAAGTTTTTGTGAGTTGGAATTCAAGAACCAATAGAATTTTAATAAAATGAGTCAACCATAAGGGTTGAATTGACATATTTGTCATTAAAAAAAACTACTTTTTTTGTTCGTATTTTCGACATATCTCATTATGTTTTTACTCAAATTTAGATCGGGAGAGATCGTTGGATGTGGAATTTGATTCTGCATCCAATGAGTACCCACACTACATACTTTTGATAGACCCCGCCACCCCAAAAACAAGAAATACCTGAAAAAATGTGATGATGACATCATCATCACATTTTTTCAGGTATTTCTTGTTTTTGGGGTAGCGGGGTCCGTCAAAAGTATGTAGTGTGGGTACTCATTGGATGCATAATCAAATTCCGCATCCAACGAACTCTGCCGATCGAAATTTGAGTAAAAACATAGGGAGATATGTCGAAATACGAACACAAAAGTAGTTTTTTTCTTTCTTCCTCCAAAATTAATCAATATTATTTTATGATTTTCCTTGGGAGGCCCATTTTAAACCCCAAAATTCCTCTAATGATGCCATCCCCCATTCTGTTTCTACATGGTGGATTCTGGTTTGCTGTAGTACTACCACTCGACGATGTAGGTGTAGGTGATGTAGTGGTAGTGTGTACTGTATGTGAACTACTAGATGGAGTTCCTATGGGATTATTTTGAGTCTCCGTTATTTTATGTGGGGTATAAGGGTGGTAAGGGATACCCCCTACTGGTCTTGCTATGTCTCTTTGGCTCTATTCTCTAGTATGGTCTGAACTGTCTTCTACGAAGGAAGATCTGAAATCTACTTTATATTTCTTACCACTACGTGTACATCCAATTTCATCAAAATCACTCTCAAACTCTTGTGACATTACACTTACTGAACTTATTCATCTGAGACTATATCCATTACTCCTTTTTCATGTAATAACATCTTAATGGACAAGTTTAATGAGCTTAGGTACTTAACATGATATCCTTTGAAGAAGTGTCTCTCTGCTTCACTGAAACTCTTTCTTTAATTGACTGCGAACTCTGTAATGAAGCCTTCCAGCAAACTCGCAAGCTAGAAGTCTACTGTCCGCGAAATGGGATTATCAACGCTCTTCACGGTCTGAATCAGCTCCGGCGTCCAGACTATGTTTCTTTTCTTCTTGAATATGTTCTTATCAGTTAGATTTGATAACCAGTCATACATCTCGTTTGCATAGGTCGCAAAAAACATCTCATGCAGATCTGTGAAGATATGTTTTTGTAACCAGTCCTCTGTACTGAGCCTAGGACTCTTGTTTTCTGTCGCAGGAAATTCTCTTTCCTTTAACCCAACCCAGTGGTTGAGTTCTTCTTTAGTAGGATGCTAATAGAACATTAGCTCTTCAAGTTATTCAAAGCCGGTAACAGAACCATTTGTTGGTTCTTACTGGGCAGAACCGGGTTTACTTTACTGTACCAACAAAATCCCTAGTTCACTGGCCCTTTCGGCGACAGACCGCAGAGCGGCCTGGAGTCTCACCCGAAGTGATCTTAAATGGGGTGGCTGAAGAATCAGGTGTCTTCAACCAGCTTCTGTAGCATCCTAGCGTCTCGCGACTCTTCTTAGCCAACAGGATCTCCCTACAAGGACGATCTCTCCTTCTAGCTGGCGCTGATAGGGAGCGGACTCTTATCGCATCACGTCTTCTCTGGCGATGCGTAGAATTACTCCTCTGCGGAGCTCCTTGCCTGCGATATCTCGCACCACAGCTCCCCAGACGATGCGATATCGCTTTTCTACTGTATAATATGTCCTATAATGAGGCTCAATCTGCGTATCAACCCTTAAGGTCCTGCGATCTCCTTCCTGGGTCTAATAACTCTGTTAGTCTTCACCAGGGTGTTAAACCACTTCACTCAGCCCTCTACAGTTTAACACGCTAACATCAACTATACTGAACTCGCAGAACTCATATACCGGAGTCACTCAACGCTGTAACTATCAACTAACATGAATCAAGCACTGATAAACTCATATACATGCTACTTGATACATTCAACTTGCGGTTAACCTTCTATGTGCTATAATCTGAAGCATAACATACATACATTCATCAACTAATAAGCAACATTCATGTAACATATAATAGATAGCAAACATGTAAAACACAATCACATGGACAATCGCACAACACACGGGTTTTATGTGGTTCACTTCTAGGGGGGAAGCTACGTCCACGGGAACTGGTTTTTATCTTATAGCTTGAGAGAGTAAACAAAGTTCCGCTGCAACCTATTATGCAGCTTGAGATCTTCTGAGAAACTCTGCACAGACAACCAGGAAACCTTCTCTCTTAGATCTCTTCTTCTTCTTATATTGCCTTCTTACAATATACTCTTCCTCTCTCTCTCTCAATCCCTGCGGATTGTCAATCCCTGTGAATTGTTACATTCATGCTCAAGGAGCCAGCTACTGGTTACAGTAAGATAACTACAGACTTAACAATAGAACCGGAGCTTGACTCAAAGAACAACTATCTTTCTCTCTACTGTCTAACTGTCTAACTAACTGACCAATTGTCTAACCTTTTACAATACAAAATACATGCTTATATAGGCGGACCGAAGGTCTCGCTCTGTTACAACACTGTGGGCCTTTCCCAACAGTAACCCAAAAACCCTAACTGTGACAGTCGGTGCATCTGTACTGTTGGCTATCGCTTACCGTCACACCACAGCTTCCTGTAGTCTTCCACGCTTCCCAGTGCTGATCGTGGGTATGGGCGCCGCTTCCTGTACAGTCCTCTTCTGTCCTTTGTCTTCAATACCTCGGCCCGCTGCTCCTTTTCCTTTATGAGGGTCGCTGAGCCCTCCTGTCTTCGCCGCTGCCTTAAGTGCAGTGGTTGAGCTCTCTCTTCTCGGCCGCTTGGGTACTGTTTCCTTTGACTTCTTCTTCCGATATAGCAGCTTTTCCTGTAGCTGCGGGGTTGTGCTCCAACAATCTTTATGTAAACAAAATCATTGTAGGAATGATTAAAGATGCTTAAAAGAGAAAAAGACCGAATCTATATTTAAAATTGTTACATCTTTATGTAAACAAAATCAATGTAGGAAGTATATTTAAATTTGTTACATTTTGATATTAACAAAATCTATGCTTAAAAATGTGAATAAAATAATATTTTAATGTATTTTTTCCAAATTATCTAAAAAAAATTGACAAAAACTAGAATATTTAGAAAACTCTAAAGGGTGATCCTATCCCTCTCTGTGTTGCATGATAGCGTATAGAAATTCTGCGGTGGATTGAAATAATTTGCAGTCAAACACATATTTAGATGGGCCACGATTCGAATGGTAAATTACATCGAAAATGCTTGAGGCCGATAATATTAGATGTTTCATAATGAAAACAAAATTTTCATAAAATACCTTGCTGCGTAGCTGTTGAATCAGGTCAAACATAAACTGGGTCTGCAAAACATAAACCGTTTATCAAGTTAATTTAAGAGAAAATAATTTTTTCTTTAATAAAAAATCTAGTTTAAGTAGTTAGGCTGTGAATAATTTAGACGATCCAAGTTAGCCTATTAGGTGACCCTATACTAAAGTGTTAGCATGTTAGGTGGCCCTACAGTCAAGTGGGGTATATATACATGACAAGTAGCAATGCTTATAATCCAGATCAAAATTTAGTAGGTCCTTGAAAAGAGAGCAAGTGGTGCACGTATAGTCGTCTTTGTGTTGTCAAATAATGGAATATAGTCTATGTAATCTAATAATTCCAGTGATGTAGAAGTCTTATTTTCTTATAGAATGCTGAGAAATAGAAGATATAGGGATTGGTGTATAATGTTAAATTTTTTTAAATTAGAAATTGGGTTGTTAGTAGATTTTAATTAGCACAACTATTTAATTTGTGGTTGGTAAACGACAATAGACTCTAAGTTAA
This sequence comes from Pseudotsuga menziesii, assembly GCA_001517045.1. NCBI lineage: Eukaryota > Viridiplantae > Streptophyta > Pinopsida > Pinales > Pinaceae > Pseudotsuga > Pseudotsuga menziesii. Next base: position 63,563 of record LPNX011102050.1, on the reverse strand, counting down.
GTACTATGAGCAAGTTATCTATTACTTGTTTTTCATTAGTAATTGTAATCACCAATTGTTTATGTCTTAGCTACATGTTGTCACCTGTCTTCACTCTTTGTGACTATGCTCCCAATTGAGAGTTTATTCAACATGTCATGTGGACTACACATTGGCTCGACTCCTAAGTGTCAGATGGAGAAGTTTATCCAAGAGTTTCTATGTCTTAGCTACATGTTGTCATCTGTATTCACTCTTTTTGCCTATGCTCCCAATTGAGAGTTTACTCAACATGTCATGTGGACTGCACATTGGCTCGAATCCTAAGTGTTAGATGGAGAAGTTTATCAAAAGTTTGAAGGACTTTATCAGGAGTTCGTCTGTCACACGAACTAGACATTAGCTCGAATCCTAGCTGCAAATGGAGTTCGACTAAACCTTGTGCACCTTAGCTTGACTCCCAACAACCTAATTGAGTTCTGCTGTCACACGGACTCCACATTACCATGCCACTAAGTGCAATTATCACATGAGTTTTTTTTTCCCAACTATCACAAACTGTAGTTATGGCCTGTGCTATTTATTTATTTATTTTTTATAAATGTTTATTACGAATATTGAATGATGCCCATAGAATCAATCTAGATAGTACACTTGTCCTCATCCTCCAATCTAGGAAAAGCATACATAGTATTCCACCCCAAAATTTTTACATATAAACACCTATTGGGGTAATGAACTTATTATTATATTAGTAATTATATCGAGCATTATTAAGAGGTGTTTATATATTTCATATCTCTATTCGAGATGAAGTAGATTGACAGAATTTGTTCATTGGATGTAGCTTGGGTGGTTTGGAGGAATGATGGTTACCCTTCGCATAAGTTTAATTCTTGTAAGTTACATGATAATATTGTTAAACCTTTATATAATGACTAAATAAATTTTATAATTTAGTCATACCTTAATTCTCGAATGACAAAACAATAACTTAATAATATTTAAAATAATTCATATCATTATAAAATTCTATATATTTATATACAACTTATTGTTAATATTATAATTTTAACAACAAATTCATATTCATGTTTGTATTAATTCTAATTTTAATATAGATATTATTATATCAAAAAATAATAAATAAAATTCATATCATTATAAAATTCTATATATTTATATACAACTTATTGTTAATATTATAATTTTAACAACAAATTCATATTCATATTAATATTAATTCTAATTTTAATATAGATATTATTATATTAAAAAATAATAAATAAATATATAAATGAAAGTAATAAATACATTTTCAAAATTATAATATTAAATTAATAAAATAAGTTAATTAACTTTTCCTTATATTTTTATGATTATTATTTCAGTCTAATCCATTGACATAAAGCGTTGTCTATATGATAAATAAAATTAAATCCTAGGGAGCACTATCTCTCCATGGAATAAATTAAAAGTAAACTCTCTTGATAATTTCTTTTTAGGCAAGTGACACAGTGTGGCTAAGTCCCTGCCGCAAGATTTAGAATATAATGCAGAGAACTGGTTATAAATATACATACTACAATGTAGTCAAAATTTAATCATATACAAATTAAAACATGATATTGAACCATATTTTTTTCTCCTTTGACTCTTCACCCGTGCAAATGATTTTACAAATAAAATATCAACGACGGCCATATGCTTGGAAGTGTGACTTGTTAAAATCGAATAAAAAAACTGATAATATTATATGGAGAAAAAAACTTATGTATGCACAAAACTGATGTATATTATATGCATAATTGGCCACTCACAAAATTATTACATGGATGTGTGCAATTCATTTAATCTTAAACAAACGTTATTTTTCTTCCACTTTAATAAAAGCTTATCAGTGTGTGCAACATTAGCGTACATTGACACATTGAATACAATTATGTTAAGCCGTGCAACCATACTGGTTTATGCCGACCATATATGAAAAAAGACTGACAACGATCTTTTTTTCTGACTTTCCATAACAGAAAAGGGCAAGCTCGCTCTAATTATTGACTACTGATTGCAAAGGCCAATACACAGATATAAGAATTCGAGTGGTCCTTCTCGGTAAGTTCTGCACCTTTATCTGTCTAGAGGAAGAGAACCAGTCAAATAGAGTCTTGAAGCACGAATCCTCTACTGCTATCTAAAATAAAAGTCCAGTTTCCATTTATATGAATGCAATGCTAAATGTGCATGACGGAGCCTACTTTAAACCATGGCTCATGGTCGTATGCATTGAGAGATATAGGCATTGAATGGAAGATGATTGTATATTTCGATTTGAACATTTGCATTAAAACATATATTCATGACTAGATACATAGATTGTATCTATAGAGGTTCTTGTGGGGCAGTTAAATGTCCCACCCAACTTATACTGAACGATTCTGTATTTTTTGAGAAAACGAGGCACCGCCTACTCACATTTTTATGATAAGAAGCATTACAATATGTAATTTGAAATTATTATAGACTAAATTTTTATGCAAGCAGTAGATGACCAATCTGTTGCTTGACATTGGATGGATCAATTTGAAGAACAAACAGTTCAAAAATATAAACACATAAATCAGATTCAGTGACTTATCGTTATAAATTAGAATAAAAAATTGTTTATGGTTGACATAGTACAATATAATATCATTTAGTAGATTAAACAGTTTTATTGATGAGACCAACAAATTAAGATTAACAATGCTACTAAATTATATTAAAAAATTGGTAGCTCCCAAATCATACATTTCTTATACAAAACTATAAAATATGTAAAGAATTGTAATTTCAATGGACCACTATCAATACTGTATTAATTAGTTAGTTAGTTGACTAGTTGAATTGGTCACATTACCTAGAATTAGTGGCCCAAAGTATTTGATAACCCATGGTATTTACCCATGGTTTTGCTGTTATATAATCCTATAAATACATTTGCATAATATTGAGAAGGCGATCAATACGACTATTGTGCTTTTGTCTGCTATCTTGTTTTTCTTTAACATGGTATCAAAGGCCATGGCTTGATCCATTCATTATTTTTTTGGGTAATCCTTTTCACATGGTGGAAAGCAGAGACGAAGAATCTGGTGTAATTTTTTTTCTTTATTTTTATCTCTTGGGTAAGCCTTTTCACAAAGTGGAAAGCACACACACCAATAGATGCAATCTTATTGGAGGTTGTGTTCTGGACAAGAAGATCAATTTTTGAAGATGGTGCTACCAGAAGCACTACTAGAAGAATATAAAGAGGTAAGAAATATCTTAACACCAAAAGGTTTACGACAGAACTCCAATGGAGATGAGTATGATTCATGGGAAATCAAAGTAATTAATCTATTAAAATTACAAGATTTGTGGCATTTCATTGTTGAAGAGGATTCCATTGATCCAGAAAAATTTAATGCTTTGAAAGAGTTCGAAAAATAAAGAAGGCAAGTTGTTGCCTTATGTCTCATACAAGACAATATAGACTATTTCATTACATTTTAGAAGCTGATACTCCAAAGAGAGCATGGGATACACTGAAAGAAGTGTTTAGTGAGGAACGAACTGTAGAGGAAGATGAATTTGCAAGTCAAGCAAAGCATGGGGAATCCCAAAGTGAAGTGGAAGACAGTCAAGATGAATGTGTCTATGAGACAACCAGTGATAATGTAATCCTGAAAAATATTGTTGTGTTTGTTGATGATAGTAAAAACAAACCTGCTAATGTACCAGTACTCAATGATGTGAGTGATAGTCCCTTTGAGCAAGAGATAGTTGATAGAAGGATAGAAGCTGCAATAGTTGCTGAGAATGAGCAACAACCAGTTAATAGCAGCACAAAAGAAACAACATTATGCAGCCCACCCCAAAACCAAAAAACCAGAAGTTTGAGGGAGATCTATGAGTAGAATCCAAGTTAGTGATGAGGATCTACAGTATGCTTTGTTTTCTTCTCAACCCACAATTTACGAAGAAGAAACGAAGGAAGAAAAGTGTGTACAAGCAAATGAAAAAGTCAATAATGAAGTAGTTTCCATTGATGAGAAACACCAATATGTGAATGCTCTCCAAGAAGAGATGAAATATATTTATATTTTTTTCGACAAAATTTTTCAGTGTGCAGGTAAAGATGAAAACCATAAAAATCATGTTGAAACAGAAGTAAAAGACTTGCACTATGTTCTAGAAGTTGAAGAAGAAGAACTACTTAGCATCAAGATCCATAAGACAAAGAAGAAGAAGTCCAAGTACACTTCAAGGAAGAAAGTGAAGCTAAAGTTTTTAAATGAAATGTAAGCTTAGCTGAGACATAGACCAGCATACATCTTTTTGCATTGATAGTGCTGAAAGTATTGTCTTGGTTGAGATTAAGGGGGTGTGTTAAGAATTGTAATCTCAATGGACCACTATCAATACCGCATTAATTAGTTAGTTAGTTGACTAGTTGAATTGGTCATGTTACCTAGAATTAGTGGCCCATAGTATTTGATAACCCATTGTATTTACCCATGGTTTTGCTATTATGTAATCCTATAAATACATTTGCATAATATTGAGAAGGTGATCAATACGAACATTGTGCTTCTATCTGCTATCTTTTTTTTCTTTGAAAAGATAAAGTTTATCAAAATATTTTAGAAATTTGTGCATCTAAGATGTTTGCGAATACATGAAATGATAGAAATGCTACAAGGATATTTAGCATGAAAAGAGCACTATCGGATGCTGACAGGTATGTGAGCTAGGAGTTTCCTAACAAAACATTTCAATTGATGGGGAGTTAGGAAATGATATGAAAATAATATATTCCTTCGATAACTATGAGACATGCGGCTGCATACATGCATTCCATGCTTCATGAGTATTCATTTGATTGTGTGTTGGAATATGTACTATACTTGAATAACACTATATTTCGTGTTAAAAAGTTAATTTCTTATGTGATAGTACTTCTTTGTCTGGTTCAAAGTAAACAACTGGATCATTTGATGGTGGTGAAGCAATTTCTAGGACATGGATTCAAAACCGTTGATATTGGTGATTTTTTCTTTGTTTCCACTTACTCAGATGCCTTTACATCGGCCTTTACCTCTGTCTGTCGGCTTCGCTCCCTGCCTTTTTTCCATGGTGTGGATACCTTTGTTGCTAGTTGTGTGACCTCCTTTGCTATAGGTGGTTCTCGTACCGGTGCTACCCTATGCTCTTGCTCCTGGATATGGCTATGCCTTTGCTTGTGCTATTTAAGAAACCTTTTCTTTTGGGTATGGGTAAACACCAGGATATGGGTCTCTAACAAGGTATGTTGTTAGCTCTGCTATTGGTGCTAGGTATATTAGCTACTAGTACTCGATTGAGTGTATATTCTACCCTTACCATTGGTGTTAGTAGTGCTTCTTATCGCTCTCAATCTGTATTTGGATTAACTAGAGTATCAACAGCTTAACCTACAGGTTTTCAATTCAATCCATGGGAATGGAAATGTTATGTAGTAGCAAGTACAATAGGAGCAACTGGCATAGTAAAGGCTGGAAGAGGCATACTAGGAAGGGGCATGGATACGATAGTTGGGCGGACAAAGGGAGGCACAACTACGGGAGGCACACTAGTAGAAATGAAAAAACAATGCTGCAGTTAGGGGAGCTACTTCAGGTGGTGCAGGGATGGTTAATTCTTGTTGGTTAATTGCCAATGTAGAAATTTGAGCAGTGGAAGCATCCAAACCAACAGGGGTGGGACAAAGCCAAGCAAGCTAACAATGGAGGAATCCTCAGATGATGGTAATACAATAGGTATGGGTGGCTCTTTCATGGTACCCTGAAAGCCTTCTATTGTTGTAACTTTTTTATTCTTTTACGAGTTGTCTAAGCATTCAAATTTTTATCCCTGATGGCGAAATCGTCGACATCTCTCTGGAAATCAGAAAAAAAATTCGTCGAGTAGTCCTTCATTGGCCCCTGTCTCGAGCTATCCATACGTCCATGGCTACCATAACATCACATCACTCTGAATGATATATGGCAGTCCTCAGGCAGTACTGTCCACCTTCCACCTAAATCATGTACCCTAGTCCAATTTATTTCCGTTCTGTGCTAACATGCTTAGCTGTTTTGTTGTTTGCAACCTTGCGTCAACTGTTTCCATTCTTCATTAATTTTATATAATTCCTTGGGGATTTTCATGGGGTTCTAACATGATTTTAAGGAAACGGAGTTTAAACTACTATCAAACCTTGTTTTGGTTGAGAACGAAGAAACCCTAAACTGCTAGTTCAGACCTACTTTTGGTTGAAACATATGCACGTGAATTCTACTAATGGTTTCCTCCCCTTATGTTACTGGATGCAGGGTTTATTCAAATCTAGTGGACACAAAGTTATTCCAGAATCTGCGAAGTCATGTCCATTTTATACGCTATTTAGAAGATTAAAAATTTGTCTAATTTAACAACTCAATCATCAATTCAAGATGATGCATGGTGTATGAAAAGGCCTGAGCATGCATGTAAGTTAGAGTAATAGATGCCTCCTCTTATGTTATTGAATGCAATGTTTGTTCAAAGCTAATGGACATAAACTTATTTCAGATCTGCCAAATCATGTGCAATCTATGTGCAGTGTATGGATCTCTCTATAAAAGATGATGTTAGAAAAATAAAATGGGATGAATTGGATGCATATGTTTATTAATTAATACATGCATGTCCTTTTACATTTGTTTATATCATCACCAAGAAAGCAACTAAAATGAGATTTTATTATTTAGACATGAACTTGCAAAGGCATTCAGCTTTCAGACAAAGAAACTGGGATGAATTGGATGCATATGTTTATTAATTAATACATGCATGTCCTTTTACATTTTTTTATATCATCACCAAGTAAGCACTTGAACTAATATTATATTATTCAGACATGAACCTACGAAGGAGTTCAGCTTCAGACACTAGAAGAAAATGATGCTTGTCCTTTTCCCTGGATAAAAATAGTAAGTATCTCTTTTCCTTTTCTTATCAAACAAAATTTGTAAGAGGTGAAAGCAATAGGAAATATGTCGTCAATCATTCAACCCTTGGTTATCATGATCTGTTTTACAAGTGATGTATTTTACTTGCAAATTATAGACATGCATGAAACTGTATCTCTTAAATAAATGAATGAAACCAACTACACAATAGTAGTTCAAGATTTTGTTCCCATGAATCTTGCACGTGTGAATAGATGAAAAAATTGTACCTTGACTAACGAATAAGCCAGAAAACTTTGTTAGGTCTCCGTGGAGATTATGCTATTGATAGTATTTCTTTAAATATGATCTATATTACAGTTCTGCCTCTCACTCTTCATGCTCTTCAAGCAAAGCAATGCAACAAAGACTCCTCAATCTCTTCCAGAATAAGAAGTCACTCCAAAGAGTTACAACTGAACCTGATCAAGATCTCTCAAATAATTGGCAGGAGGAAGATATGCACAGAGTTACAGGAGGAAGATATCCAATATGATAGCTTGTATAGATTCAAAGGAGGTGGTTTATAGGTGGTGGCTACATGGTCCAAAGGCAATGAGTCGGTGCACCTAATTAATTTGTCAGTGCACATAAATAATTTGTCAAGTTCATTTAATTAATTTGTGAGGAATTAATGTAAGTTATTTTATCATATCTTTGATATGATGAAAGCTTAGTTTATGCTCTCATATATATTGAATTAATTGAGATGTATTGGATTTTTGTTAGGTTGAAAAATTAGGTTATGCGCTCACAAAATGTGAGAGCTCGGCAATAACACCTTCAAATTATTAGCCAATAGTATGTAAGAAAAATAATATTAATAATATTTTAAATGTTATAAACTATGCAAACTTTGGTTAAAGCAATGTTATATTTGCAGGTCAACCCAAATTAATTGAATTAGTCAAAACAAATCAAATACAATAGTACCCCGGCCTTTAGTAGGGACTAATAATGTTAAAAATCCTAATCGATTAAATTCTTCTTCTTCTACGCTTTGTACTATGATAAGAAAAATTGATAGTCATAAATTCATCATTCCAAAATATCGATTAGAGATGATATTATTGAATGGGAACAATCCTTACGAAATATCTATGAGAGATGATATTATTGAATGGGAGCAATGCATGCCAAAATGAAGAGGCAAGAGAAGGAAGGTGAGTGGCGAGTGGCACACGAAGGAAGGTGAGTGGTGAGGGAGGTTTAAAAAAAGGGTATGTAGAGAAATAACAAATAAAATATTAATATATATGATTGGTTTTTGGGATGTAGATTAGTTGGTGATATAATGTATTACTTAAACATTTTTGTAACGTTATGGGTTTAAATTTTGGTTAGTTTTGTGTGTTGCTTATATTGGAGCATCACAATTGTAAGACTTATAATGATAGTAAGCAGAAATTGACCCTATATCACGTGAGCACAAACTCGACCTACTTACTAATTCTTTTAATTACAAACATATTTTCTTCATATAAAAATATAATCGTATTGTAGATAACATTAGCATAGATCCAATTTAAACCTAGATCTATTAAGCATTGAGAGGGATCCAATTTCTTGAGGTGTATATTTTTCACCATTTGGATCCCTCTTGGTACTTTATAGATCTAGGTTTAAAATGGATCTATGCTAGTTTTATTTTTTATTTATTTTTAAGTCGATATGTAATTTAAATTTTTTCATTTTTTTAAAATATTTTTTATTTATGTCAGCTAGCATAACGTGACTAACATGACATGATCTCCCCCATATTGGGTTGAAAAACACCTTGCTTCTCTTGATGCAATGAAAATTCTTAAAGAGCCAATCCTAACTAGAAGCTACATGTATACAAAACATTAAATCAATATTAAATTATAGAGATGGATTTATAGTTGTGAAATAATGCCAGATAATGAGATGTTGTTGCTTTAGTATTTGTAACCTATAAAAATTTAACAAGGGAAGGCCACGAAGTGGAAAGTCCATGCCTTAAGCTATCGAATAGTCATTGGAATCAAAAGATATGCATGATCATGTGAACTTTGATTATCATGTAAACTTTGATCATAAATGCATGATCATGTGACAAGTGCTATAGCATAGAGAGAAATTATTTGTATGATAGTGAGAGTGGGAGGAAGGTGACATGTCGTCAATCAAATGGGATGAGCGAAGTCTCGGTACACTGCATGGAGGGAATAAAGGGCCTTGAAATAGAGAGAGCTTTTAGCTTTCAATAGTTTAAAAGATAATTTGTGATTATTTATTATAATACTCGATTGGATGGCCCATATTGACGATTTTCACTTCAATGAATTTTGGAATGAATTGTATAACTCTTATTTAAAGCTTTCGTTTCTAAGGACTAATCTAAAGTCATTCGGGTACTGAATTCACTGCTCAGTTAGTCTTGCACTATGTAGGATATCTGGTAGAGAACTTCATTTTCTTGTTTATTTTTCTCGTAAATTTGATTTTGCACTCTACGAGATTTGATATTACGTCCTATATCTTAAATTGGTGAATGCAACAACCGTGCATTTAGTTATTTTGAACTGAAGCTGCACAAGCATGTGATTAAGGACTATGTAATAACCCAAAAAATTAAATTTTTTCATGTAACATTAAATGTTTGTAGTCGTCAGTACCTAGGAAATAAGTAGCTGTTAACGGTTACTTTAATCTGTATTAGATTGGAACTGACTATTTTGTATGACTCGAATTGTGTACTTACTAGATTGTTTTCATAATTCCAAATTAAGGAATTGAATTATGGCTTTATATAACAGTAGTAAAACATATGTTTAAATTTCTAGCACTAAGTTTGTTTTACTGTCTTATGACAAGTAGGAAGAACTTCAGTTGAGATCAAAGCCTACTTAGCTTATAGCTAATGCAGTGAAGTGATGCTTCTGTTATAGGTCTTTTATAGGTAAGAAGTTGTTTCCAGTTTTTCTGGATCGATATTTATTATCTTCACTAGCATAGAATAAATAGCTAGATAATTATTTGCTTTACAACTTTAGCCAAGTAAGAGGTATCGTTGATTTTTATTGTTTGAAATATTTATAAATGTTAGTAATAACAATATCTTAATAAAATGGATTAGGTCCAGTTACACTTGTTATCACTGAACTTGTTCATTAAACTTTCATCCTGTGATTTTCACTTGAATACTTGTATGTAAATCTAGTAGATGCATCTTGTGGAACATATATCTTTCTAACATTAGAGAGTACAGTAATCTAGAGGATCTATGATCTATTTGAAGTAAAACAAAAATACTTTAGACCTCTAATCACACATGAACACTCGTAATTGGTATAAAAGAAAGTTTATAACTACTCAATACCTACCAAAACTTGAGATGCTTTAATACTAATGTTTTTCCTTTAAACATAGGATCAATACCTTTTTGTTTCAAGGTAAGAATTATCCTTCGAGGAGGTCTATTCTATAGTTCTTTGTATGATATTCTTATCTCGTACGGGTATTACTAATTAGATCATATTTTAGTGTCCAAATTTTTTAATACCTAGAATTAAATCCTAGAAAGGTATTTTCTATAATTATTAGTATCTACTTACAAATGATCTCCTTCTTCATTTGTATTTTCCTAAAACTTAATTACATAGTATTGTTTACTATGTGAGTAACGTAAGTTTCTTATACAATTTCAAGGTTTATAGCTTATAATTATAACCTAGTTTGATTGTTATCCCCATGTTATTTACTATGGTTTAGAATAAGCATAAACCGTATCAAGACAATGAAATTATGAGAATTCTTCATTATAGTAATGATTTTACACTAACATGTGTAGGTTGCTGAAAATCAAGTTTTTGAACTATATTATCAAACCCATCTTGTAAGAAAAAGATTTGGGCTACGTGGTAGAAGCTTAGTGGATAGGGTTTTTACCTTGGAGATTTTTCCATATAAAATTCCTTATTAAAACCCTAAAATATTGCTTTTCCCTATCTTTTTGACTTGTTTTGGAGGAAGGGCCGCAGGCTCATGGCCTCTCAGCATGTTTTTCACTTTCCTGTGTCAATTCCCTTGCTAATAGACTCCTTCTTCTGCATGTAGAGGAGTATAATGATTGCCTTCTCTAGTTTTTGTGGACGAAACTTCCTCCTCGTCGATACTTAGCTCTGCAAATGTTTTTAACCAAACCCTAGTGTATTGGTGAGCTATGGAAAAGAGTGACGCTCTTGGGCTATTATAGAATGGTATGTTGGATGAGGTGCTAACTGATCTTATTGTTTATACTTCCATTGCGGTCTAAACCCTACTTGCCATGGCTTGGGAAAAAAAATAAACTTAAGCTCTAAGCATTGTGTTTCCTCCTGACAGAGCTTTCCTGAAGCTCATCGATTTTTACAAAAAGGTGGCTCGGTTTTTGACCTTAAACTTCTTTGGGGTCACTAAAACCAGTAAGCAGGTAAAATACTCCAAGTTCGATTCTTGTTACAACATTTAGGTTTTTATTCTTTCCTTCTATTTGCATCAGTAATTTATTCTGTTGAGTTTTCATTTTTATAAATACTTATTACTTTCATTTTTGCAGGTGATTAACTTCTATAAAGAAGTGCATACAAACACTGAGGATTACCCTGCACCGACTCCGAGCTGCATAAAAACCCTGGTAAGCCTCGGTCTCATCGGGGTTCTCGTGCCGTGGTGAATGGTGTTGAAATTTTAGTTGAAGGAGTTCATTTGGGTTATTATTTTTTTTATCTCGGCCTGAAGGACTATGTTGTAAATGATTTGAAAGGCTAAGGGCCATTACAAGATGATTGTTCAAGAGAAAATAAGAAGCCCTAGTCGCTGTTTTAGCAATGTTTGAAAAGGGCTTTCATTGCCGAGACAACTATTTTGTCTAAAGTGAATTCTGTTCGTAGTGATGATACTTTTTGAACAGGATTTTTAGCCTTGACTTATAATGTATAAGGCCATAGGGCTGTAACTACTCCATTTCGGTCTTTTAGTGTTAAAGATTTCTTACAGCTTAGAGCTGGTTGACTCTATCTCTATTTTGATAATATAATATATATTGTGGTTACCTTAAGTATTTTTGTTGTAATTAACCTTTTGAGGGTTTAGGGTTAAGTAAATTTTTAGTAGTTTGTTTTTCATTTAAGTGAATTATAACTTGAGGGTTTCTGACAGTGAAATTTTTAGATAATAACATAGTTATTAAATCAGAAATGATTTCTAGAAATAAAATAGAGGAAAGATATTAATTGTATAATTTTAATTATTTTCTGTACTTTCTGAAATATACTGTTAGGTTTTTTATATTTATAAATACTCATAGATGAAGTATGTGACTCTATACAGACATCTGAATGATGCTTAAGGTTGTATAGAATAGAGTAGATAGATTTTTGAATTTATTTAATTATGAAAAGAACAGTTCTTTTACATAAGTTATTTTACAAACCCTAATTCTTCTTTAAATATTTACAGAGCTAGTATTTCATTTTAGCTAACCCTAGTTTGCATTTTCACTTAGGTGAACTAATTGGGTAAATGTTTAACCTTGTATAATGTTTTTGTTAAGTTAAACTTAATCTTGATAATTTCCTGTTTCTATATTATCTGTTATGATTAAAATATTAGATGTATAATATAAATTTTGGATTTACTGTGTAAATTATGACACATACTAGTGTGTATTACCTTAGCTATTTCCTATCTATCTTTATTTAATTTGTTTTAATACTCCAACTAAAATGAAAGTATAAAAGAAACATACAAACAATCTATACATATGAACCTATAGTAAATAACAATTTCATCTGCATACATACTTCATTCGAATTCTTTACTTGTAAATAAACTAACCTACTGTACTAGAGTACTACCTTAATAAAGGTGTGGAAAAATACAGTTTAGGTATTTTCTTTCTATCTATCAATTTAATTAGAACTTCTTCTACTCATTTACCCTAAGCTAGCTAGTTCAGAACTTACTAACTTTCACAGCATATAAATTTCTCCTAACTAACCCTAACAACAATAAGAACAAAAGTATACCATATCATTGATAAATATTAAACTTTCCAGATAACAGTAAATACTTAGATAACTGAAATAAACAAGTAAAACTTGGTAGTATAGATGAGGTGACAACAGCTTAAGGAACCTGTTCCTCCCAACCAACTCCTGGAGAAGAGTTGGACTACAATTCTCTGGACCCCCGAGCTTGTCTCCTAGTCCACCTGGTAGAAGTATTGGGTGAAAGATGTAGTCGAGGAATCCTATGCAACTCCACTGCGTGTTCAACATAAATTCAGTTCTACATACATCAGTATGAACTCAGCTTAGAATAGATGCACTAGTTTAGGTCCTCAACACTTTTCCACTCAAAACATACTTCAGCTAGTCCCCTCCATCAAATTCTATTGTGCACTTCATTCACTTAGAATGATCACAAATCTAGAATGAGAAGCCTCAGCTGTATTCAATGGGAAGTTTTATTACTATGCCTAGGTCTTTTGGGTCAATTTTTACTTAATGAGCCACCTGCTCTTGTTCCACTTTCTTGGGGAATCATGACCACAAAAATAGGGAAGTTGCCTCCTATAACAACTAGAAGTAGTTTGAGGATGCTGCCAAATGTCAATATGCTCTCAACCCAGCCTCCTCCATCAAGTGACCAGTAAAACACTCATTTAATAGCTTCCCTAAGCTGTTGTCTCATCTTTCATTTATTTATTAATAAAACATTTTGCAATTACATTAAATTATCCTTGACCCCACTTGGCCATTAATTACAAACTTTAACATAAAATATAACATAATGTTTCTTAAAACATAAAAATGTTTTGCAAATTGCGGCATGTGACAGACTGTGAGAAAGCTCTGGAGCTTGATCCATATAATATTCAAATTTATATACTTAAAGGTGAGCCACATCCACAAAATTCGTCGAGAAAATGTTATAATTGACATACATTTTGCATTTTGTTTTTTGAGATATTCACACCATTGGCAATAGAATTTCATTAATATTTCAATTTATTGCAAATTCAACCATTAATACAATTATCCTTCAAAATTCGTTGAGTTGCAAATTGAACCATTAATACAATTCTCGGTAAAAATTCGTCGAGAAAATGTTATAATTGACATACATTTTGCATTTTTTTTTCGAGATATTCACATCATTGGAAATAACATTTCATTAATATTGCAACTTATTGCAAATGTGAACCATTAATACAATTCTTGATCGTTGGCTTTATTAGTTGTTGAATTGGGTTAGGTCTAAAAAGTGACTGCACAGACTATTCTATAACACCGGAGCTTGCCACGTTTAGACCATGAAAAAACAACATGCATCCACCAAATGAATGAGTGCCACATCCAGAAGCTCGGTGAGTGCATGTTGAAGGAGTCATCTTGTCTATCCATGGAGTCCATTGCTTGCATCCAATTTCAAGATGGAGATCTATAACTAGAATCACAACATGCTTGATATTGAGATTGCATTAACCTCATTAAACAAACCCATTCGTGGACGAGCTCCATAGAAAAGACAGAACGAGTATGTTTTCCCACCGTGTTTTCTCCATTCCTAGAGAGTTGATTTTAGAAAACTCTTGTGATTGAATTATGTTTATGCTAGCAGATTCGCATTAGTTTTTGGTGGTGAAAATCAAGCTTCTATGTTGTGTAGTATTGTAGGTACAATCCATGGTTTCCATCGATTCTTCTACAGAAACCGTCTCTTCAATGGGCAAGATCCTAAGACCACTAAAGAGAAGCATGTCAAGGAATCCAAGGAGAAAAAGGAGAAAACCCCAAAGGAAAGGAAGCCAAGGGTTTGAAACCCCTGCCTGGAGGTACTGATCGATATGTCTTTTATTGATTGATTCATTTAGTTTTTACTCCATTTTTTACATGCATTTACGATGTTCCCATTGTAGATGATTTATGAAGCCATTATCGCTCTGAAAGATCCCAGTTGTTCCAACCCTTGAGTGATAGCAAAATTCATGAGTGAAAATATAAATCCTTCTCCGCTCCACTCCTTCTGAAATTTGGTTTTGTAAAAAGCAAACATCCCATTGTTTGTCGAGGGTCGAAGGCCAAAGGTTAAGTTCTATAAGCCGTTCAACACGACGGTTGTAACGAGGTGGTGAATTGGTAGTAGTAGTAGGTAAATCCTAAATTCTTCCTTCTGGCAAAAGTTAATATGACTGGAAGAAGTGCGTCCCAAAGTAAGATATAAAAGGCAATAATTCATAAATAAATAGGGAAGTTTCACTTTGATAGTAGCGTCCATGTGTCATAAGCTGCTCTATTTCCATTGCTTGTAAGCTGTGTTTTACTGATTACACTATTATGATTATATTACAATTATAATCAGTCAGTGATTAAGATAAAGTAATTCTATTTATATAAATTATATTTCACGATGCTGTGCATGTATCCCTTTAAACCAAAGGTAAACAATGGCTTGTTGAAGGGATAGGTAAACATAACCCTCGCATCCAGATCTAGGAGTTAACACAATAGACCATCTGAGTTTACTAGTGTTACATGGTTCATTAACATAAGATGAGTTAGCATTAAATCTATTATTTAATCCATGCGATCCATGTAAATAAAAAATTGTCAATATATAAACCATGCATGAAAAACATATTGGATTCACTTCCCCATGTTGAATATTATTGTTCTTCATCATGAAGAAAGCCAAGGAGATTTGTGTTAGCTCTCCAGGACAAGGCTCTTCAAGCGCGGGGATAAACCTGGCCTTATCATATTCAAAGAAAATCTTTAAAAGGTAAGTACAAAAATGGATACTTAGTTGCACAAGCCCAGGTGCCTTCGAACATTGATCTTGCGGAATATATAGATACAAAATAATATAATATTGTCAATTTTAATTTTAATTCGGTTCACTGCCAAGTATGTTTCATGGTTTTATTTTTTGGGCGCCTATTGTTACCGAACTAAGGAGCTTCGAAAACTAGCTACTGCCTCCATTACTGTTGGGGTTTTTGCTTTCTTCTGTTTTCTAACTAGAGGAATCGGCTGAGACTTCTTCTTCTTACTCTTCTTCAATGAACGACGGAGACAAGGCCTATTCGGGTAATTAGTTCTTCATTTTCATTAATTTTTTTGGCCTTTTAGAACCCCTAGGGTTGGGTCAAATTCAAATTATAGTACAGTGAGCCGTTCGGATGACCTGTATATTAGAAGACCTATATCTTAGATGAATATGCATATCTCGATTTATCTTGGTATTTTGGGACAATCAGCTCTCATTTACCTATTAAAGAAACTCTCATTTACCTATTAAATTTAAAAGACAAAAATTCAGAAACTTGTTTAGACTCGTTGTTAGGTGAAAGTAAATTTAGGTCAAACTTGTCCCTAATCAGAGTGCATATACCGAACAACATAAGTCTACATGTTAAAAAAGTAAGCTATATTTTCTTGTAACTTACATGATGTTCTTGAAATTGAATTTTGTTTTGGCTGCAAGGTTTTGGATGTCCTGCAGGTACAGTTGTCCAGTGGTCGCCAATATTATCATTGGCATGATGAGTTACTTGAGTCTATCCATTCCTGTAGACAAAAGTATGCTCGAAGAAAGATTTTAGTTACACAAGAAGCTACTCTTTAGCAGCTACGTTTTGAAGGATTAACCAACAACCAGATCTGCTGAAAGCAAAGGCAGGTTCAGAACCCAACCAATTGAAGTGTTTGCTGAATATAGTGGTTGAAAATGGGAAAAAAAGAGTGTTGGGTTGAAATGAGAAAATTGAAGTGTTGGGTAATAGGAAGTCTAACAAGTAGCAGGTAAACTATTTTAGCTTGTGTAAATTGACACCTAGAAGAAGGCTCCTTGGTAGGTGTTATGTTCTTTGGCAGGTGTGTTGGTAAGAACAGAAGGCATGCATGCTTGGCAGGTGTGTAGGTGTGCTGGTAAATACAGAAGGCATGCTCACACAAAACACTCTAAACATTAAACATTTAATGTAAGGGAACTAATGCTAACATGATTGTTAGCATTATTCAAAAACTATAAGAAATATTCTATACCATTGATTAATATTTCAAAATGATCAAAGTATAAGCTTCCCCTTACCTTCCTTTGCCTCTATATGAGGCCAAATAAGGCCTCAAAGTTTACGATTGGGTAAAAAACTTAAAAAACTTAAAACTTAGTATACATGTGACATAAACTTAGTATAGGTGTAATAAATAGCTTTAATTTGCTTGAAGACTTAGGATATATGTAGAATATATGTCCTTGGTTTGCGTGCAGGCTTATTGAAATGACGACAAACCCTTTCATAGAGTCCCTTCCATCCTGAAGGCGGGGACTAATAAAAGGAACATATCATTTCCTTTAATATCCGCGTATGTCCTTGAGATGTATATTGCTATTGATGTGTAAAGATTCCAACTATTTCCTATGTGGAAGTAAATAAGCCTAAATGATCGATTTGAGAAGCAAGTGCTTTAAGACCGATATGTCTTTTAAGATGTTTAAATGTGTACAAAGACACTACATATTAATTTTAGTGGAAGCACATAGGCATAAATGATCGATTTGAGTAGCAAGTGCTTTAAGACCGATAAATCTAAGATGTTTAAATGTGTACAAAGACACTATATATTAAGTTTAGTGTAAGTGAAAATGTACAAAAGTATATGAAGGAGTGAAAATAGTCTTAAGTTTAGTTTAAGAGAAAATGTACAAATAAGAGTGAATATAGTCTTAAATAGGCATAAATGATCGATTTGAGTAGCAAGTGCTTTAAGACCGATAAGTCTAAGGTGTTTAAATATGTACAAAGACACCATATATTAAGTTTAGTTTAAGTGAAAATGTACAAAAGGATATGAAGGAGTGAATATAGTCTTAACTTTAGTTTAAAAGAAAATGTACAAATAAGAGTGAATATAGTCCTAAAAAAGAGATGTGAATTATTTTTAAAGAAATTATGAATGATGTGGTTTGAGATGTATTGCTAGATATGGTGGTTACATTAAGTCAATTACGTATCGATGTAGAGGAGTATCTAAATAAATAATATTATTCAATATTTTATATAAATTGTTGACTATTTGATCAATGTATTTTGAATTTCCTTGTAAAAACTAAATAACCAAAACTTATGGATATGTTAGTGTAAGTAATATTAATAAAAATATGTGATTTACATTTTTATCTTTGTGTAGAGATTTTACTTTCTCATAGTAATGATACTATATTTGTTTATATTTTGATGTTTGTGTATAGATATTCATGTATAGATTTTAGTGTCCATTACATTAATAAGAATATGTTGTTTATATTTTGATTTTCATGCATAGATTTCGGTATCCATTACATTAATGATAATATTCTTTTTATAGTTTGACCTTCATGCATAAATTTAAGTGTCCTTTACATTAATGCTAATATGTTGTTTACATTTTGATATTTGTGAATCAGTATTGATGCACATTACATTAATAACAGCGTGTTGTTTATATCTCGATCTTTGTGCATAGATTTTAGTGTCCATTACATTAATCACATGATGTTGTTTACATTTTGATACCATGCAATATTTTAGTGCATTAATGATTGTACATGTTGTTTACATTTTGACTATTGTATATAGATTATAGTGTCTGTTACATTAACCATAATATGTTTTTTACATTTTTATCTCTAGGTATATATCAAAGAAAATTTTAGGTGCGAAATTTAGCTCATTGGCTATTTTTTTATGTTTTTTTCCAAAAAAAGATTCACCAATTTGCATTTTTTGAAGTCTCGTTTCGCCCAATTTCGATAGAATAATTTTTTTTCACTCTAAAAATCGTCAAATTATTATATCAACTATATAAAATCCTTAGAAATTGAAATATTTTAAGAAAAAAATCGCCAAGTATTTTATAGTTGAGAATTTAAGAATTGGTAAGATTCGCCTAGATTTAAACACTTTTAAGTAAGTATGGATCCTTAAAATTTTCCTTGATATGGATTTAGTGTTAGTTACATTAATGACATCATGTTGTTTACATTTTGATCTTCATGCATAGATTTCAATGCTTGTTACATTAATGGAAGTATCTTGTTTACACCTGATCTTCATGCATAGATTTTAATGTCAGTTACAATAATGATAATATCTTATTTATATTTTGATTTTAGTGCATAGTTTTCAAGGTCTGTTATATTAATGGAAATATGTTGTTGTTTACATTTTGATCTTTGTGTATAGTTTTTAGTGTTTTTACATTAATAATACTACGATGTGTACATTTTCATATTCATGCATATATTTAAGCATGCATTACATTAATGATATTATGTTGTTTACATTTTGATATTTGTGTAAAGATTTTAGTGTTCATTATATTAATGATATTATGTTGTTCAATTTTTTATCTGTGCATTGATTTTAGTGTCCAATACATTAATGTCACTATGTTACTTGCAAAAGGTCATCATGATAACTCAAGTAAATTAATTTTAACTGTGGAAATTATAGTACATGGACTAATTGATTTAGTGTTTGTGCATTAATTTCAATGTTTGTTGGGTTGATTTCCTCTAGTTGTTCCAGCTATATATAACATTGGAACCTACTCTACAACCAACCACAGGGGATTCACCTTGTTGAAAAACATTTTATCATGTTCGTTCATAAATGGGGGTCTTTAATTGTGAAAAATAAGGTAAATATATTGTAGGTATTGGGAGGCGGGGAATAGGTTATTGGTGTATTTATAAGTATTGAGGGGTATAAAAAGGGGTTTCTAGTAAAAATAAGGATTATATTGTAAAAATAGAGCTTTTTAAATGTAAATATGTATTGGGAGGGGGATCAACAAAACAATTTTTGTAAGTCATTATCAATATCTAGTGAAATTAGGGGTATTCTTTAATATCCCATGAATGAAGGTGCTATGACATGGTTTTACTAAATGAACACCCCATGTAACTAACCATGTATGTTTTAGTAAGAATTAATAATTATATGGAGGCTTCATGGGATGCATTCTTCCTTCAAACCGTTCCTATTAGACATATTGAAAAAGGTAATAAAAAACAACTTTACCCCAGAACCATCGACATATGTTTAGAAAAATTTGATAATTATGTTGGCGTTCCATGAGATGAATCATTCTCTCAAGATATTCCTATTACACCTTTTGAAAGAGGTAGTAAAAAATAAATTCCATTGAAATTTGCACGACACTTAAAAATCCATAGGTCACAAGGATTGACAATAAAAAATATTAAAATTGGGAAGACTCAGAGAAGTAAGGTATAACATTTACTATGACATCTTGGGTTAAATATTTGAATGGTACTCGATTTCAACCTCTCTTTTCATATGATCGATATGAAAAATGAGAAAAGTAACATTTATGGTTATATAAGAAAAAAATGAAGAATATAGATTGATATTGATCACTATGTTATCTATTTCTGATTGATTATAAGAATCCTCTTACTTTCCTACTATTCACATTTTCATCATTCAACATTATTACTTTATCAATATTCATCATATTGCGACTTTTGCAATAAGCCTTTTTATAGTACTCTATATTTCAATCAATTAAAGAAAGCATATAACTTTCAAATGATTATATTCATTTGGAATATATACATATACATAACGATGATTATCTTTATTCACTTTTACAAACTAAAAATAAAGTTTTACACCTTGAGATCCCTCTTGATAAATTAAATTCAGAATTAAAATAAATCTAACCTAATGTTAAAACCATCTCATATTATATTAAAACATCTATGAAACCTTTCTAAAATATGTAATTATGTTATATAGACACAACACTCTACTCTTTTGGTGAAAGAAAAAAAGAATATAACTAATTGTGTTATGATAAACAAATAAACAGATTAAGAATATACTAAAATAAATTATGAATAATAAACTTAAACCAATATATATAAAATACATAGACATAAACAAAATAATTATCATAATACAATAAAATACCATATACTTTTGATACAATAAGTGATTATTATATCACTTTAACTTAAATGGCTAAACTTTCCACTAAGTGTTAATTATATATACTAGTAAATTAAAACTGTTAAACTGTCCCTATCTGCAGGTAGCAAAGGAAAAATGGATGTAATCGTTCTAGTTGTGTTTTGTCAAGGGGGTAGCCTAAGCCTAGAAGAATGGAGGCTTAGTGCTTCCCTTATGAATAAGGCTAGAAACTGCTGGTTTGCGTACCGAAAAATAATGGCTAAACTTTCTACTGAGTGTTAATTATATATACTAGTAAGTTCAAATTGTTAAACTTTTCATATAGCTATTAATATACTAAGTACATTACATATAAGTATATTAAACTTTAAAAACATTTAACTTAAATTAAACTTTCCATATAGCTATTACTTACACTAATTACGTTACATATTAATACATTAAGCTTTAAACTTATTTTCAATAAGGATAATATATTTGTAAAGTGCGTAAGGGAATACATCAAGTAGTAGTTGCAATAAGAAAAATATATGTATAAAGTGCATAAAAAATTTACAAGAAGTAATTTCTAAATCATTTTAACTTAAATAGTTCTTAAATATTAAGACAAATATTTTAAACAATTGCATTACATATTCGTACATTATATTTTAAATTTATTTTGAACAAAAGAAATATACAATTAAACATTGTACATTAAAAGAAAAGGAAATATACAATTAAACATTGTAATTAAAAGAAAAGCAAAAAACATATAGTAATTGTCAAATTTATTAAACTAAAATAATTATTAAATATTAATGTTTAAATTTTTAAATTTATTTAAATAAATAAATATAGTATATAATATTTTATTGATAATTATGATGATGGTAGTTAACATCTACTTTAGTCATTTTTTGTCGATTACATTTAAAAAACTAAAAATCAGGAATTACTTGATTTGCTTTAGAAATTTATTTATGTACTCAAAAAGCTTAGAGAAGAATGTTGCTAAATTACTATAATTTTGATGAGATAGAAAGTTAACCACGTTCGTATTGTAACAAAAATGTTGAAATTAAGAATTTACATAGGTGTACATAGGATAATTTAGGAGAAAGTGATTTTCATCCTCAACACTTATAGTCTCACAAAGATGACAGATTCTTTCAATCCACAAAGTTTTAGGAAATGTCCAACACCTTGTTTCACTATGCATCTCATGAGACCTTGTTCTGATTTTAGCTATGTGTTCATCTTTTTCTTTACCCTAATTAAAATAGAAAGATAATTTTAATATTCAAGATTAATATTAATAAACTCTTTATAATATCTTAATTTTCTTTTATCTTCTAAATTTTGATCACATCACATCAAAACTTTTTTTCAAACTTTGAAAAAATATTTTCTTAGTATCATTTATATTTTACAAATATAACATCTATACATATGTATCTTTTTATTCTCCACATTTATTTTTAAATAACTCTTATCATAAATTCACTTTAATTTTGGATTTATAAATCTTTTTTTTCAGAGGAAAAAATACCAGTCTTTGTTATTCATATCAATCAAAAGACATCATTTACATACCAACATGATGACTGACAAATCCAGATCCATCACATGTAAACATAAAATGACAACTACATAACACTAATACTAGAAGAAAAAGTCTGATCATAGCAGACTTTCCTCATCATCCCTGATAGATCAGGTCAGAAAATGCTGAGAATATCGAAGATGAACTTCAAACAAGACAATTCTAAGCAAGACATGCTGGCAGAAAGGACTCAAATAGTACAAATAAAGATAATCCATCAACTGCTGTAAAACATAAGCTGAATAAATATGAGAATCAGCTACTTTAAAAAAGATCAAGATTGCCATGATTTATAACCAAACCATCCATGGTTTCTGTGAAATAACCATATCCCATGTCCAAATGCAGGGCATGTTTCGAGAGTTCATCTGCCAGCTTATTATGCTCATGAAATGTGTGTTTGAAGATCACCAGAGGGGCCAATTGAAGAATAGATCTTATGTCGTTACACCAATGCATCAGTGAAGGAACATCAAGTGCATAAATTCTGTTAAGCCAAGATATGATAACCATGGAATCACCATAAATCAACTGCATAGGAATTCCCATCATTAAAATTACTCTAAGAATTGCCCAAAGAGCCAATAATTCCACTCTGGTGTTCGAGCTTCTTCCACAACCCAAAGAAAAACTGAAGTAGTGAGAATCATTGATATAAATCACAAACCCTAAGCCACCTATTTTCTCTGTAGCAGCTCCATCGAAGAATCCACAGGCAAAGGCTTTTAAGGGTTTAGAGCCAATGTTCCGAATTTTATGAATTTTTATAGGCGCAGGGTAAGAATTTATCAAACCTTCAACCCTGGAGATCATAGCTGAGAAGGACGGTCTCCTACTTTCAAATAAATAGTGATTCCGGAGGATCCAAATACCCCAAAAAATAAACAAAGGCAAGTATCTAAAAGGAGCAGATCGTGCAGAGGAATTGAACCATTGATCCAAAAAAGAGTGGACAGAGTTAAAAATTGGAAAAGAGCACCTATACTTTTCCATGAAATGTGAGTAAATACGCACAGTGAATGGATAGAAAAAAAACAGATGATGAATATCCTCCAGATTTCCTTCGCAAAGAACACAGCGACTGGGACCATTAAAACCTCTATTCTGGAGTTGATCCCAGGTTAAAATCTTCCCTCTGATCATTAGCCAAATAAACCAAGTAATTTTCAGGGGAATATTCAGAGTCCAAATAATTTTCAGAACTGTATCACTTATCTCTGAACAGCTGTCAGAGAATACACAATTATAACCTTCAGCTACAATTAAAGGGCCTATGTAATTATTATGGGACCAAAAAAGAGTATCATTTTGATCAGAGAGACAAATGCGGCCATATTACAAGCCTCTGATATAATTATCCCAGACAGCTTTCCATTCACCAACAATATCAAGATCTTCAGCCGAGAACCAGTAACCTGAGGCAAAGGGAGTTTGATTATGAGCTTGAGCTAGGGTGCAAATTCCAAAGTCCTCCAAGTAATCTCTCAAATCTCTTGGCAAGGTAAAGGATGATCCCATACCAACGAACGGGTCTGCACCCAAGCTAATAGAAGCACCATTACCAAATTTCCAGATGATGCCTTTTCCAATCCATGATATGGTAGAGACGAACCCCCTCCATATGATTGAGGTATTTCTATAATTGAAGCTCTTATCCCTAAACCATAAATGTAGAGGCTTATTTTTCAGATATTTAATAGAAATAAGAAGATGCCAGAAACTTTTCATTCTCAGGGAAAGACTAAAGCTAGGAATATGTTTAATTCCCTAGCCACCATGAGAAGTAGGACGAGCCAAAAGATGCCAGTCAGCTAGATGGAATTTTTTCGTCTTTGATGAAGAGCCCCATAGAAAGGAAAAAATCATCTTTCTGAGCTTATCTAAGATTGAGGATGGAATCGAAACCAATGCCATCCAGTAAACTGGCATGCTCGAGAGAATAGATTGAATAAGGACCAGACGACCCCCCATGGAAAGGAGCCTATTAGTCCAATGAGATATTCTCTTTTCAATTTTTGAAACCAACTAGAACCAATCTTTTACCAAATAACTCAACGGTTTAAGGAAATAGCCAAGATAACCAAAACCTTTATGAAGATAATCAAATCTGTAAGGGAGGAGACCAGTAATTCTTTGGAGAAGTTCCTCATCCAGATCATTATGAAGAAAACAAGATTTGTTCACATTAATACTCATGCTTGAGGCTTCACAAAAAATATCAATAATAGCTTTAAAAGCCAACCACTCCTCAAAAGAACCCAGACCAAATAAAATCACATCATCTATAAATAGTAAATGAGTGAGGGATAGCTGAGAAGAAATTTTGATTCCTTTAATTTTTCCATTCCTTTTGGTGTCCTCGATCAATAGACTAAGCCCTTCTATAACTAGAATGAACAAGAGGGGGGACAAAGGACAACCCTTCCTGATTCCAGGAGAGGCAGGAAAGAAAGAGGAAGGAGAACCATTTATAAGAACAACATAGTTGTCTGAAGAGATGCAACCCAATATCTAGTTAACCCCAACAAGGGGAACCTTGATTTGGATAAGTAAGAGACGGATAAAGGTCCAATTGACTTTGTCAAAAGCTTTAGATAAATCTAGTTTAAGGATGAGAGTAGATCTTTTTCTGATATTGACGGTATGAAAAACTTCTTGAGTAATGGCTATGGGTTCAAGGATCTGGCGATTTTTTAGAAAACCAAACTGTTGAGGAGAAATGGAGGCATCAAGGAAGGGCTTAAGCCTCATAGCCGCAACTTTATAAATAAGCTTATAGTAGAGATTACAGAGAGAAATGGGGAAAAAATCAACAAAGGAGACAGGCAGATCTGCCTTCGGGATGAGAGCAAGGAAAGTAGAATTGAGGGCTGGAGTCACTCTGCCCGAGATTCTAGAATTTTCCACCAAATTGACAAGGAGAGGACCCAAGAGATCAAAGAAATTCAAATAAAACTCGACAGGCCAGCCATCCGGGCCTGGCGCCTTATCTCTTTTAAAGAGTTTTAGAGCCTTTTCTACTTCCATGATAGTGACAGGGATAGTAAAAGCTTCTTTCTCCTCCGAACTGATATAAGAAGGAAAAAGACGAATAACCTTTAGCTGCGATTCCAGGTTTGTCAAATGATCATCTTCAAACATAGTCTTGAAGTATCGAATACCAAGAGCTTTAAGACTTTGAACATCTGAAACCCAATTGCCCAAATCATCTTGTAAACTCTAGATAGCATTATGATTTTTCTGAGTTGAAGCCACTGCATGAAAATACTTAGTATTAGCATCTCCTTTTTGAGCCCAGGTAATCCTACTTTGAAGTCTTGCAGAGTGTAGTTCATGATCTATCAGCTTTTGAAGAGCATCTTTGAGAGAGTTCAATTTCAGTTACTGATCTTGATTTAATATTGCAGACTGAGAAGAAAGGAGAAGAGAACTTATTTCCTCTTCCAGAGCAACAGATTTATCCTTCATCTTTAAAGCTTCTACTTTAGTCCAAGATTTAACCTTTTCTTTGAGGGTACGAAGTCTAAAAGAGAGATCATGCATAGCATCCAAAGAGGAATTGGGGTGAATAAGAGGTCGTTCAGCATGGACCATCTGAATAAAATCCTCATTGTCCAACCAAGATTGATTAAATTTAAAAGGATAGGCGCATGGGCTTTGATGATCTATCCATTAAAAAACAACAGCGAAATGATCAAAAATCCCACATCTGTGAGCTGAGACCCAGTATCTGGGAATTGAGCTAACAAGCTGATCCGATAACAAAAAAAATCCAGCCTTTTTGAAATACCATCTTCCCCTATCCTTCCATTCCTCCAGGTAGGGCCAGCACAGGATGGAGTCACATCCACTAAATGATGATCAGAGAAGAGCTTCGAGAACAAAGGACCCAAGGGATCAAGATGCGCTTTGGATCCACAAATATCTGATGCATTTAGTGTTAGATTCAGATCTTCGGCCAAGATGAGATTAGGCAGTGATAGGAGACCACCCGATGCCACAGCATTCCAGAAAGAGTCACGATTGAGGTAAGGACCATAGCATTTTAGAATAGAGAGATTGATAGAAGAACCCCGGATCAAAGCTTTAAGCAAAATACCAGCAGTAGTATGAAAATCTTTAGATTTAATGAGTTTCAGGTTCTAGCCATAGAGGATTCCTCCAGAGAGGCCATTTGAGCTAAGGGCACAAAACTCCCATCCCGGATAGAGTTTAGAAAAGGAAAATAAAGTAGGGTAAGGACTTGTCATGGTTTCCTGAAGAAGAACAACATTAGGTGAGAGAGAAAATAGCAAATGACGAAGGATTTTTTTCTTGGCAAAACCCCCCAAACCATGGACATTCAAGGTAAGAATGCGCATTAGGAATCCGAAATTTGTGGGGTCAAAGCTCTAAGGACCCGATGAGATGGAGAGGAGTGAGTACATGCTGCTGCTTTTAGTCTCATGGATAAGGGAGTATACGGTGCCGGAACTAAGTCAACCAAGTCGAGATGGAGCTTAGTTGATTTTTTCTTCCTTCTTATAGTAACAATCTCAAATCGTATTGAGTCGAGAGGGAGAACCAAGGGAGATAGAGATGTCCTATCTGAGAAAATACTCAGATATTTTTGCAAAGAGGGGTCGGCAAAAGAAGGGGAAGCCACAGGGCTAAGTGGAGGTGATCCTAATGTCGAGGGTCCATAACTGACTAATGGAGGGAAGTTGGCCTTAGAGAATAGAGGAGTGGGGGAGACGCCTTCCAAGTGGCGAGAAGTCAAGGGAAGAGAGATAGGAGAAGCCTCTAACTAAACAGCATCAGAAATCCAAGAGGGAGACACCGAAAAGGGGAGAGGGAAATGATCATGGGACGAAGGGGAAGGCTCCAATAACGATAACTCAGGCTTCGGAGAATCAAAAGGGTCAGGCTCCCTCGGAGGATCACATGAGCGAGGAGGTGAGCTAACCAGGGGAGGAGAGGCGTCCAGAATCTTAGAAGCACCTCTACTACTAACCACAAAATCAATCAGAGCTAAATCAAGGTTTGACACATCTTCAAATAAAGAACAAGCATTTTTTAAATGTCCAATAGAGGAGTCGTTAAGAACTGGAGTCGAACAAACTTGGGAAAGCAGTTTCAAAGGGGAGGAGATTACAAAAGCCTCAGACAAAGGACGCTTAACTGGCCCATTTCGCAAAGACGAACAGGCTCGGCGTAAATGGCCCGTCTCCCGGCAAACACTACATCTAAAGGGGATGCCTTGAAAATCCAGCCGTTGAATGAATAGTCGATCTCGACAGAGTATCTCAACCTCTGCTGGAAGGCCTTTTGTGATATCCATCTCTACTAAAATTTTGGCCTTCCTTTTATCAAAGGAGTTCATGAAGTCATCCTCAAGTGCCACGAATCGACCTATAGTATTACCAACTCCTTCCAATAAGGATCGATTCCAGAGCGGGAATGGAAGCCCCGGGAGGAGAGCCCATAGATGTCGCTTCTGAACTCTCTCACGTGCAGGATCAAAGTTGACATGCCAACGGTATAAAACCAAAGACCCATTACCAACTCTCCATAGATGGCTCAGTACCTCTGTAGTGTGCGCATCCTCTAAGAAGACAAATACTATCCAACCCCGAACCAGCAAGCTGATAGCTGGAACATAGGACAAAAAAGGCTTCCGATGCTCGGAATCCCAAGAGAACCAGTCTTTTTTTTCCATTGAAACATATTCCAACCTTCCTATTAGCAATCGATGACTCAACGCTTCCACCTTGTCCATATAAATATCACGACCAACCACATAGCGTAACTTCCCCTCCAAAATTTTATATGCCTTTGCCTTCCTACGACGCTAGAAGCGAGCAGGAACAGGGTCAGCCGGAGGGTCAGGAGACCCATCATGGGTCTCTGACATTAAAACAGAATCCCAAATCTACCAAAAGCTCAATCAAACGAATAAAAAACAAGAAGAAACCTCAATCAACACCAACGACCCAGGATCGATCCTCGGTTATTAAGGCCTCATCAACAAATCAGGGTTAACAACCCTCAATAAAACCTCAGGCCTTCAAACAGGAAAATGGTGAGGGCGCAGTAGTCATCAAGACGCCAGCAAACCAAGAGAGGGATAGGAAAAACCATCAGAGATACCACAACCCCGAACCCAATCTACCAAAGCCAGGACAAACAAAAAAGAAACAATGAGGTCCACAAGCATCACAAACGTCCCAAGTGGCAAACCCCGGTTAGGGTGGCATCATCGATAAATCAGGGTTAAAAACCCTCATCATAACCCTCGAGCCTTCGGACAGGAAGACGACGTCGGTGCTGAAGTCAACAAAATGCCAACAGCCACGAAAGGTACAGGACAGTCCACAACGTGACGCAAAAGACCCCGAGCCGCAAAGGGAAAGAGGTCAAAACCTAATTATACCACAAGTCCTGACAGTCACTTTCAAGCATAGAATGGGCGTGTGCAAGGATAGACAAACTCCCCCATAAACTGGAGAAGGAGAATCACAACACAGACGACGCTAGAAAAGGTGACAAAACTCTAAAATAAAAAACAATCGACGATGGGAGGCAAGACCGAGCCAATACCGACAAATATGTACAATTACCACTTCTTTTAAACTGGTTGGTACTAATCCTCAACTCATGAGGAGGGACTCCAGTCGCCGGTAGCGGCTAATCCAACAGGTCAAGCTATCCAGTGAAAACCCAAGACAAACCAGGGAAGAAGGTGACAAGGATAGTAACCCAGTCAAACAAAACATAGACCATTGAAGAATGTTAACCCAACAATCTAAAAACCAAGCCCCAACCAAGACCTAGTAGTGGCTTATCAAGCAAATCCAGGAAAAACCCAAAACGAAGCATGGATAACGAAGACAAGGAATGAAGACCCAACAAATAATACAAAGACCACCATAGACTGTAAACCCATCAACAAAAATCCGAACCGTAACAAAAAAGGCAAATAAAAGACAGTTAATGGAACAGCCACTACCTAGAAGGCAAGCATAGATCGGCTCCATCGCTCCTTAAGACTGTAAACATCGCCTTCCTTCAACCTGCGGGAAACAAACCCTCGCTCTCCCATCGCTCTCCCGCTCTTGACCAGAGTACAAAGCTGCATAGAATCACATTTACTCATTTGGATTTATAAATCTTTAAAATAAATAACTATAAATTTATTAACATCTTAGAAATTGTAATTAAAATAAATATATATTATTTGAAATTTTTTAAAATAATTAGTTTTTACTTTAAAAAAATATTTTTACTATTTTAATTTATATATAGTAAAATATATATAACAAAATTTAATTTTGGATTTATAAATATTTAAAATAAATAACTATAAATTTCTTAACATCTTAAAAATTGTAATTAAAATAAATATATATTTTTAAAAGTTTTTTAAAATAATAATTTTTTACTTAAAAAAAATGTTTTTGCTATTTTAATTTAAATATATCGTAAAAATATATAAGAGTTGACTAGGCTAATAACTTATTCACAATCAACCTATGTTTTTCCTATTTTAATTTAAATATATCGTAAAAATATATAATAGTTGACCAGGCTAATAACTTATTCACAATCAACCTATTTAATAATCAAAATTAGAAAAAAAATGGCATTCATTTCCTTATCCTTTTACAACAACTATAGCAATATACGATGTTTTTTTTCTAAAATTGTGCTATCTTATAGTTTTATAAAAACCTCACTAAAGTGAGTTGGACAACTAGTACACCTAATACAATATAGCACCACCCAAATTTGTGAGGGTTGTCACCGTCTTTTTATTATTATTATTTAAGAAGATCGATTTTTTTTAAACTTTAAAATGATTAATCATTGTGGTGGTGGTGACAACGATGCCTACTACAATGATAAAAATGATAATAAAGATGGTGGCAGCAACGGAGATGAAAACAGTGTCGACGACGATGGTAACAATGGTGCTAAAGATTCACTTTGATCTATTAAACTTTAAGTAAAAAGAAAAGAAAAGAATTATTTGGTTTTCTTTAAAAATTAATTCTTGTGCTCAAATGATTAAAAAAAATCGTTCCTTACTCACCATAGTTTTTGATAAGTTAGAAGGTTATAAAGGTCTATATTGTAGAAAATATTTTGAAACTAAGATCTAATGTGGGTACATAAGGAATTACCAAGCCCAAAATGTAACCTAAATAAGAAAAATGTAGAGAGTGATAAACAAAAAAGAGAGAAAAATAACATATTATAGTATTTTTGCGATAAAGTTTTATTCCTAAGTCGGATCGAGACACTCTTGGTGTCGTTGGAAATTTGTTGTTGAGGGATACAATTTTTGTGTTTTGAGATTTGCGATATTCCTCACGGTTTGGTCAGGACGTACATTTTTATAAATTTGGGCATGAGGAATCTTGAAAAGCATCTTTTCAAAGATGCTTTATGAAAAACATCGTTTAAAGCATCTTTGAGAAGATGCTTTATGAAAAAACATGTTTGAAAAGATGCTTTTCGAGATTCCTCATGCCCATATTTACAAAAATGCATGCCCCGACCAAACCGTGAGGAATATTGCAAATCTCAAAACATGAAAGTTGTAGCCCTCGACAAGACCTCCCCAATCAAACTTTGGGATCAAAATTTATCGCAAAACTACTATAATATTCTCTTTTTCTCTCTCTTTTTTTCTTATCTCTCTATACCTTTTTCTTATTTAAGATACATTGTAGAAGAGGATAGAATGTTATGATACATAGGGCACTTTAAGAGAAAGTGATTTCCATCCTCATTGCTCATAGTCTCATAAAGATGGAAAATCCTATCATCACATGGGGTTTTAGGAATTGTCGAATGTCTAGTTTCATTATGGATCTCATGAGAGTTCGTTCTTATCTTTGCAACATTATTTTTCTTCTATAAACTAGCTAAAACAAAAATATAAATTAGATATTCTATATTGGGGTTAGTGACCTCCTTCTATAATCTTAATTTTATTTTAATATCTAATCTTTCTTGGCACCACATTTTATCTTTAAATTTAGATGCAATAATATTTTTAATGTTATCAATATTTTGCAAAGTAACATTTTTGTCAATCCTCCAAAGGTTTAACCAAGCCATGACATCTTTATGCCAACCTTGCTTGACCCGTAGGTCATTTGGGTTGAATTTTATAGCAAGTTTAAGAAGTCTATGGTCTTGTATGTTATTTATTATGTTCTTGTACATTAGGTACCTAGTCATAACCATTCTCTTAATGGCGGAAAAAGCCACTTCTATGAGGAGAATATGATATGGCATATTTATTTTAATTTTGATTTATAAGTTTTAAAATGCTTCTGTATTTTATCAATATTTCTTCAATATTATATGGAGATGATGTAATCCCAAAATTCACAGTTCTCCAAGGTAACAGGAATGACGAGAGTTTCAAAGAGGAACTTATGTTTATCCCACATCATAAGGTTATTTTATTTACAATTGTTTTCAAGACCAAAATAAGCTTTCCACCAGCCATTAATCATTTTCTAAATACGATATTTCCAATTGAGCTTGTTATGGATGGGTGGGTGCACAAAATTGGGTCCACTTTTTTGTGCCTCTATATTTAAGGATTATAAAATACAATGCTCTTTTTTTTCCTATTGTAACTTTTTATTTCCTTCACCAGTTCTCAAACAAATTATATTTTGCACTAGAAAAAATGGAGCTTTATACACACATAAAAAAATTCAAAATTTCATTCAGTTATGCCCCTAAAGTGTTGCACACACACACACCACCCTTTTCTATGGTGGATATCATATCGTGGTTTTAGATTCAAACAAAACATCATAGCAATAATGTCCATGGACCTAAATGATTTAAGAATTTGTAATGCCATTACCTATGGATATAAAAGTTATGAAGATGCCCTACATTTGCATGAGAGAGTAGCATTCTTCCAACTATATTCACCTTTCATCAAGACTGGACTCTCCAACCTGAATGATAAAACTACTTACATGACCATTAGTGTTCCTGGATATCGATTTATATGGTGATGGTTACCCCTATATGTTCAATCTTCTTAATCACTAAAAAATACTCAGTGACAATCACCTTGGCTCCTATCCAAGCCTAAATTGGAATTCTAAATTGTTTTAAAAGGAATAATATCTTTAATATTTTGAGTTAGTGCACATCCTATGTTAAAAGTTCAATAACTAAATATGCCAAACTATCATACACTTTTCTTCTCCATTCAATGCATGCATACCCTCTGCTGCTTTTTGGTCATGCTCCTTCCTTATTTTATCTAGTGCTTCTCAATAATAAATTTCCCTCCTAACTTAATCATATAAAATATGCGAGAAAAAATTGACACCTTCCTTTGATATTTGCATCCACAATATGGGGAATGAGGAATATGCCTAGTCTAGATGTGCTCTTTCACATTGAAGGATGGGGATCACCTCTTGTAGTAGGAGCAATTCCTCACTCAAACCATCTACTTTTTCTTAATCACAAAGTGCCCCCATGTTGTGGTATCCCAACCAGTGGATGATAGTCTATCATTCTTTTCATGAAGGATTAAAATCAAGACCCTCCTTTGCATGGTTTCTTGTGAGTGAAAATGGGTCGTTCCATTGCACTACTCTCTTTCCTAGGTTGAGTGAGATATGATAATTTCATGGAAGATCATCCCAAAATAATAAGTTTTTCCATGCACTGAATATGTGAAAAATAATGGTTTCTAACTCCCATTGTTGGTCCCGTAGTTTTTTTGTTTTCTTGCTAAAGACTCCAATTTCAATAGGCAACATTATATGCTTCCAACTCTTCGCTCTTACAATCTTATGATACCATTCCATACTTGTTGTAGGTAATATTGTGTGATTATTCTCTATTCCACCTTTGTGTTACTTTTGTTGGATCTTAATGAGTTAATTGCCAATGTAGAAATTTGAGCAGTGGAAGCATCCAAACCAACAGGGGCGGGACAAATCCAAGCAAGCTAACAATGGAGGAATCCTCAAATGATGGTAACACAACATATATGGGTGGCTATTTCATGGCACCCTGAAATCCTTCTATTGTTGTAAATTTTTTATTCTTTTACGAGTTTCCTAAGCATTAAAATTTTTATCCCTGATGGCGAAATCGTCGACATCTCTTTGACAATCAGAAAAAAAAATTGTCGAGTAGTCCTTCACTGGTCCCTGTCTCGAGCTGTCCATATGTCCATGGCTGCCATAGAATCACGTCACTTCGATCATATATGGCAGTCCTCAGGCTGCACCGTCCACCATCCACTTGACTCGTCTACCCTAGTCCAATTTATTTATGTTCTCTGTTAACATGCTTAGTTGGTTTGTTGTTTGCAATCTTGCATTAACTATTTCCATTCTTCGTTAATTTTAAATAATTCCTTGGGGATTTTCATGGGGTTCTAACATGATTTTGAGGCAACGAAGTTTAAATTTCTATCAAAACCTGTTTTGGTTGAGAATGAAGAAACCCTAAACCGCTAGTTCAGACCTACTTTTGGTTGAAACATATGCACGTAAAGTATACTAATGGATTCCTCCCCTTATGTTACTAGATGCAGGGTTTATTCAAATCTAGTGGACACAAACTTATTCTAGAATTTGCCAAGTCATGTCTAGTTTATATTCTATTTAAAAGATTAAAAATTTATCTAATTTAACAACTCAATCATCAATTCAAGATGATGCATGGTGTATGAAAAGGCCTGGGCATGCATGTAAATTATAGTAATGGATTCCTCCTCTTATGTTATTGAATGCAATGTTTTTTCAAAGCTAATGGACATAAACTTATTCCATATTTGCTAAATCATGTGCAATCTATGTGCAGTGTATGGATCTATCTATAAAAGATGATGTTAGAAAAAGAAAATAGGATGAATTGGACGCATATGTTTATTAATTAATACATGGATGTCCTTTTACATTTGTTTATATCATCACCAAGCAAGCATCTAAATTGAGAGTATATTATTCAGACATGAACCTGTGAAGGCATTCAGATTTTAGACAAAGAAAATGGGATGAATTGGATTCATATGTTTATTAATTAATACATGCATGTCCTTTTACATTTTTTATATCATCACCAAACAAGCAACTGAAATGAGAGTATATTATTCAGACATGAACTTATGAAGGCATTCAGCTTCAAACTCTAGAAGAAAATGATGCTTGGCCTTTTCCTTGGATAAAAATAGTAAGTATGTCTTTTCATTTGGTTATCAAACAAACTTTGCAAGAGATGAAAGTAGTAGGAAATATGTCGTCAATCATTCAACCCTTGGTTATCATGATCTATTTTACAAGTGATGTATTTTACTTGCAAATCATAGACATGCATGAAATTGTATCTCTTAAATAAATGAATGAAACCAACTACACAATAGCAGTTTAAGATCTTGTTCCCATGAATCTTGCACCTATGAATAGATAAAAAACTTGTACCTTGATGAATGAATAAGCAAGAAAACTTTGTTAGGTCTCCATGGATATTATTCTATTGATAGTATTTATTTAAATATTATCTATATTACAGTTTCGCCTCTCGCTCTGCATGCTCTTCAAGCAAAGCAATGCAACAAAGACTCCTTAATCTCTTCCAGAATAAGAAGTCGCTCCAAAGAGTTACAATTGAACCTGATCAAGAGCTCTCAAATAATTGGTAGGAGGAATATATGCATGGAGTTGAATGAGGAAGCTATCCAATATGATATCTTGTATAGATTCAAAGGAGGTAGTTTATAGGAGGTGGCTACATGGTCTAAAGGAGGTGATTCAGTGCACCTAATTAATTTGTTAGTGCACATAATTAATTTGTTAGGTTCATTTAATTAATTTGTGAGGAATTAATGTAAGTTTTTTTTCCATAGGAAAAAAAGTTGTTGTATTAAGCATGTAAAAGTTAACATATAGGAACGTATGTTCAGTTTGCTAATTCTTTACAGCCAAATGATAAAAGACACAAAAAGTATGCTCTGTTCACATGAGCCATAAAAAAATATCCTCTGCTGTGTTGAAGCAAAATTTTCTCTTTCGAGCACATTTACAGAATGTCCTGCAAGCAAGTGCATGAGTACTGTATCCTAATACCATAAATTGAGTTCCAAAAAAACCCCTGCGGGTGGCGATGGTCGATATGAAACTGCTGATAATGGATCATACTAAGTAGATCCAATGAATCTGTAAAAAATAGTCAAAAGAAAAAAACATTTCCAGCTGGCATCAAAATCATATTTTGGGAAGAAATATTGAAAGTTATGTGTCTCCCATCCTGGGTTGAGGCTCATTGAAAGGTCTATGGTGAAATTCATATACCTCTATTTCTCTCTATTCCAGAAACATCCATGTACCCCCCTCCATATTAAGCCCTTCTTTTGAGAGTCTATCCGCATTGTTGTTTCTTTCCTTGAAAACATGCCGAAATGTGACGACATCGAAAGTTGTAGTAATCCTGTAAACTTCTTCATAAAGAGCTGCAAGAGTTATGTCGGTAGTTTTGTACTTTGTTTATCCAGTTTATTACTATCATTGAGTCTCCAAACAACTATAATATTTTACAGCCTCTTTCAATAGCATAACAAAGAAGGAGCCTCAGGGACATTAGTTTTTCAAAGTTGTTTGTACCATTTCCTAATCCCATTTTAATCTTAAAGTAATGGGAGTGACTCATGAAGAGCAATGTCTCACCCCCACATTTGTTTTATTGTGATGCTCCATCGAAGAAGGCCCAAGGGAAGGAATGATCTATCAACTCTTCAGAGATCATCCTAGGAGCTGGTTGGTCTTTGGATTGAGGAAAAAAGGATAAGATATCTAGGCCATGTTTTGCAACCAGCTTAGGAGATGAAGCCTTTTCTTGAAAAATACCAAGTTTCCTTGCTACCCAAATACCCTAGATATGAAGGAGTGGGAGGGATTTTACATGGGAAAGTTGGGGATTTGTGGACCAATTTCTCCATGCTTCTTCTATCAAGGGGCTTGTCCAACTATAATTTTGTGGTGTCATGGCTTTTGAATGTTTCCAAATGTGGATGGAGAAAGGGAAGCACTACAACAAAACTTTGTGATTAGTGTCTCTTTTAGCTTCCTTTTTAGCATCCACCATCACTTTTAGTGTATTTTTCTTCATTTTTTTGACAAAGTGGACGCTTTTCCATGGGATGGTGCTTTTAATGGCATTATTTGCGTCCCTTTTTAAAAGCTAGTGCTATTTTGGATGCTAATTAGAGTCCCAATTATCATCCTAATTAGCATCCAAATTAGTGTCCTAGTTAGCGTCCCAATTAACATCCTAATTAGAGTCCCAATTAGCATCCCAAATATCGTCCCAAATAACGTCGCAATTAGCATCCCAATTAGCGTCCCTTTTTAAAAGTTGGTGCTATTTTGGATGATATTTAGCATTCCAATTAATGTCCCAATTAGTGTCCCAATTAGCATCATAATTATCATCCCAATTAGCATCCCAATTAATGTCCCAATTAACGTCCAAAAAAAGCATCCCATATAACGCCCATAATAGCCTCCAAAAAAACGTCGTGAGTAACATAGCACCATATATTAATCCAGGTTTAGCGACAAGAATTGCGCCATGAATTTTGACAGGAAAAACATCCAACATAGCGCTGAGTATAGAGCCAAGAATTGCACCTATAAAACATCTAACATAACGTTAGGTATAGAGCTAGATATAGTTCCTAGAATAATGCCATAAATTTTGAAAGAACCCAGATAGGAATTGCACTAGGTTTAGAGGTAGGAATTATGTTCAGAAAACGTCTCACATAATGTCAGATATATCAATGCTAATTTCAATGATCATGATTGATGTGATAGTACTTTTGGATCTTGACTTATCATAATNTTTGGATCTTGATTAATCCTAATGAAGGGTAAATTACCTTAATGTCACCTAAATTGCTCTAATGCCATTTGAGTGTCCCCAACAACATTTGATAGACCTTAATTGTACCTGATTGTCCCTAACAACATGATGATGATGCATTACGATAATTATGATGGAGCGTATGGATATGATTTGATAAGTATAAGGTTGTATCATCCATTCTTGAGAGGTAGTAGGGTTCCTTGCTCATTATTATCGCAACTATTTTATCGACGACATTGATGATGACTATGACGATGACAATGATGTTGATTTATTGTATGATGATGATGACGATGTGGATTCCAACGATGATTATGCATGTGGTAGCACTTTTGGATCCTAATTAATTCTAATGGCACCTAAATGTCTGTAGCGACATCTAAATGACCCTATTATCATTGAAATGACTATAACAACATATAAATGACCTTAACAATTACATGACATTAATCCTAATGGAAATGAGTGATTAAGAACACTAATGGCATATGAATGACCATAATGGCAATGATGACGATGACTTTTTTGATGATGTACTTAATGCTGACGATGATGATGATAATGAGGATGATGATCAAGATGATGTTGATGTACCATATGGAATTGATGATGATGATGATGATGATAACGTCGATGTCCATGATGATGAGGCTTGTCATAATAATTCTTTATCCCTTAGGTTTTACATTGACTGATATAGCCATTGGGTTTAGTATTTCCCCCACACCCCACTCCTCCACCCCCCCCACCCTACACCCCCCTTGCAGAAAGGTAGCACAATACTACCTATCACGGTGCTACCAAAATGTCACCCTACAAGGTTGTTTTGGACAACCCCCCATCCATACCCTCATTTTTAACAAGAACATCCAAGGCACAAGAAGTGGATATTGATATTAACACAAAATCTAACTTTCTTTGTACTCTTAAGGATGTTTTGGTCTTGGTTTAAAATGGAATGAAGCAACAAGCATTTCAATAATGCTCATAGTGTTACTTTGAAGAAGTGGATCAATTTTTTTTACATATTTGGCCTTATTAGCAAACATCTCTCAAGGAAAAAAGCAATTATTTGCTCAAGTTTTATGGCCCCTATCAAATCTTCCAGCATTACGGTACACTATTGACCAAAGTTTGTTTCACATGGGATTTATTTTACATAGTAAAAGGGTGATTGAAAACATAGAGGTAAATTCCCAACTTATAATACTAGAAGATGGGAATTCACATGGACACACACATCACACACACACATTGCATATCTAATATTGTCTCTATGTACTCTTCGAGAGTGACTTTTACTTGGCACTTTAAGTTAATCACAAAGGAATTTAGAGGTACGAGTTGAACTTATAACACCAAGACACAATGACTTGTATAACTATATTACAAACCTAGGGTCACCTCCATATTCTATTTAGGTCTACCATTTTTAATATGTAGGCCCTACTTTTTGTCTACAATATTCAAAGATGAACTAATAAGATTTTATCACTCACCCCCTGGGGTCTACTTTTTATCTGCAATATTCAAATATGAACTAATAAGCTTTTATCATTCATCCCCTTTAAGAAGGTAATGAGAAAGCAAGTGTCTCAAGTCATTGAGACATGTACAAGTGTAATAGTGAATGGATAAACCATAACACTCAACAATTAATAATAACAATCATAGCCTCACACTTCATAACATAATAATATAATAAAAAAGGTACTTGGTTCTTAATTGAGGTCTAATAAAAACCATCAACATCATCATCATCGTCATCATCGACACCATCGTCACCGTCATCATCATGATCATGATCATCATGATCATCATCTTCATCATGATCATCATCTTCATCACCATCTTCGTCATCATCATAATGATCTTCATCATTCTCACCATTGTCGTCATTACCATCATCATCATTGTCATCATCTTCATCATCATCATCATCATCATCGTCATCATCATCAGCATCAGCATGACCCTCTTCCTCATCAACATCTTCATCATCATCGTCGTCATCATCATCACCATCACCATCATCATCACCACCATCATCATTGCCATCATCATCATCAAATTGACACCAAATTAGCTATCATGATGATGTCCTAGCAAGCTATGGCTTATATCAACATTACCTTATAGCTTTCCTCATTAACTAGTGTTTGAACTTATTATTGTATTAATTCAAAGAACTAATGTTTTCCTCATTAGTGCTATAAACAACACGTCCCTAAATGTACTTGGAAACTTATTCTTTCATTTTAATCCAATACACATACCTCTATAGAGTAAGCTGTAGACTCGGTTCCACGACCATCCTTACACCAATTGTAGGCTTAGGCAATCAAACAAGGACCATCCTTAAGTTCATGAATGATAGTTTCATAAAGCTTACAGAAGACATGAGGTAGATGATGCAACTACATTAAACCCATGGAAAAAGGACCATGCACACTAAGTACAAATCCCTAAAATGAACTTCCATTCACTACACCTCTTCCATGTACATGGTAGTCCTTTCCATGTACAAATACCTAAAATGACGATGACGATGATGTACAAATTATCACCATCATCATCATGATCATCATCATCATCATATCATTTTCATCATC
This sequence comes from Pseudotsuga menziesii, assembly GCA_001517045.1. Taxonomy (NCBI): domain Eukaryota; kingdom Viridiplantae; phylum Streptophyta; class Pinopsida; order Pinales; family Pinaceae; genus Pseudotsuga; species Pseudotsuga menziesii. Next base: position 23,462 of record LPNX011102050.1, on the reverse strand, counting down.
ATCATCATCATCACCATCATCATCATCATTGAACTGTGATCATCACCACCATCATCCTCAACATCATTATCATCCTCATCGTCATCATCATTAGCATCATCATCATCATTACCATCATCATCATCATCATCATCATCCGCATCACCATCACCATCATCATCATTAGCATCATCATCATCATCATCACCACCATCATCATCATCATCATCATCATCATCAACATCATCATTGTCATGATCATGATCATGCTCATGATCATCATCATCAAAGTGTCCATCATCATCACCATCATCATCACCATCATCCTCATCATCATCATCATTAGCATCATCATCATCATCACCACCACCACCATCATCATCATCGACATCATCATCATCATCACCATCATCATCATCGTCATCATCATCATCATCGTCATCATCCTCATCGTCATCAACATCATCATAGAAATCATCATCATCATCATCATCATCATCATCATATCATCATCATCATCATCATCATTGACCTATGATCATCATCATCATCATCCTCATCATTATATTCATTAGCATCATCATCATCCTCACCATCATTATCATCATCATCACCAATATCATCATTAGCATCATCATCATCATCATCATCATCATCGCCATCATCATCATCATCATCATCATCATCATCATCATCATCATCATTGACATTGTCATCATCATCATCATCATCATTGACATTGTCATGATCATCATCATCATCATCATCGTGTCCATCATCATCACCATCATCATCATCACCATCATCTTGTATGCAATATGAAGTGGAAGAAACTATTATGTAGTCAAGCACAAATCACTCATTCAAACATCAACTACTCAATGAATTAAAACCAAGAGGATACAATCAATGGACAAAGACATCTAGAGACATCCTAGGAGGAAACCAATGAGGACATTGCTATAAGGATGTCTAACATAAGAAGTGAATGGAATGACATGAAGTCCAACTTGAGAAGAAATGAGATATACTACATCATCAAAGATGTCAAGTCAACAAGAGTGACTTAATAAATAGGGATAGCCTAAGTGGTAAGGATGTGCTACAAAAACATTTGTTACAAATTCTTGCCCTTTTTATTCTTCAATGTTAGCTTTTCAATGAAAATTTTTATTAATGTGTTAAGGATAAGGAATTATATATGTACTAAGTTTTTGGTCAAATGCATGTTTATACCATACTATATAGTATTTATTGTATAGTATCCACTTAACAAAAAGGACATAGCATCGATTAATATCAATCTATGCATTAAACAACAAAGGCAAATATTTCCCATTCGTCCATTCCTCGAAACCTGCGGCCACCGGATTCTATCCTGAGCCCATTCCTCCATTTGCCAAGGAGCCATGAAAATATTGCCTTTGTAAAATATTAACAGGTACCCAATTGTTATGAGGCATTTACACTATTGTGGCATCAGGGGCAGGGGAAAATTAATGGTGTTATGGAAATTGTGGAAGAGGAGGACTGGGAGGGTATAATTCCTGTTGAGGGTATAATTCTTGTTGAGGATTGGGAGGGTATGCCATACAATATTTTCCATTGCCATCAGGGTTTTACGACATGGCACCGGCTAAAAGACAAGGAGGAAAAACAACTGCCTGCAGACAATGGAGGTTCGGAGATCTTGTGCTGACCAAGGTCAAGGTATTTCCAGCATGGCTCACTAAGGTACACCGGTCTATTTCTCATCCCCATTTGTTTGCCCTTATTTGATGTATGCGATGTATGTTGTTGCTGTTATTTGCATTTGCCACATCAAATTATATGTTGTTGCTGTTTTTAATACCCGATTGTTGTCCAAGGGTTTGTGTGAATGTTTATAGATTTTCATAGGGTTTCATTTCCATTGCATCGATTACAATGGCTATCGAAATCTTTTTCGATTTCCCAATATGTGTCGATATTTTCTTCTTAATCCTATAATTGCAAAACCCGGTTGTTGCATGGGGATTCTCTGAAACCCTGCACGAGAAATTAAACCCTATCAGATATTAGTGTTTAAACCCAAGCGATGGATGCAAGTTTCTGTTTTTTTGTGTTTAAACCCAAGCGATGGATGCATGTATGTGTTTTTTAAGGTGGAAATTGCTTCTGTCTAGCTCCAAGAGGATTACAATTGGCCCAAATTCGTCAGGCCCACAAGTAGCCTATTTTTGAGTGGATGTGAAATATTGGAAAATACCATGAACCATGAACCATGAAATGACCTTATGAACCATGAACCATGAAGTGACCTTATGCATATGACCTGTGGACTGTGTGGTGTCTCTCTTGCTGAGCTGTGACCTTATGCATCTGACCCATGGAAGGTGTGGTGTCTCTCTTGTTGCCATGCTAGGCCGGACTCTATGAAGCTGGCCCGTGACTATTTTAGGTTGATCAAAGACCAATTTTCTACTGAAAATATAGGCCGTGTTCAGTTTTGTGGGATACTCTTGGACTATTAGCTTTGGCATCATCCCTTTGGGGATGCTAAACCTTATTTGTGACTGTGTAAGGTTTATCCTAATGGATTGTGATTATGTATGATATCTCCTAGATGGGCCATGAAATGTGATGACCTCCCTCATCCTTAAAGTGGACCATTGTAACCTCTCCTAGCTAGGGTTTAGGATAATTCACAGTCCTACTAGGACTAGCTAGACTAGACTCAGATACTTTAAGGATGACCTTAGTAGGACTGCGTGCCCTAGCTAGGCTAGGGGTATCTCTTCAATCTAAGGTTATGCTACCAATTTTTTGTCAAAAAGTGTGAGAAGCTAATATGTGTCCACTCACATTCTTGCTTTGCCTTGGCCTCATGTTGCCCAAATTTCTCTTCAAAGTGATTATGGAATAAGGGGAAGTGTTGTAATATTTTTGCTTCAACATAGAGTGTTCTTGGAGGATATGAATGACCCTCCCATGGAGAAGGAATGTTGACAAAATTTTTAATCTTTTCCTTAGGTGATGTCAATTAGTTTTATGGCATTTCCATTGGATAAAAAATAATTATTTTGATTCCCCTAATAAGTTGTTTGAATCATTAAATTTTTTATTTTGAATCAATTCTTAGTTAGTATACATGGATAAGGATTATCATTGATGGATTATCTTTATTTGTCACTCCCGCAATCTACTGGCCACCGATTGTACTCTCTAATCATATTGATCTATTCCTTGGCCCATTTGTAGCCCACTCATGGCAGGGGCTAGAATTATTGGAAATAGGAAAAATCCAAAGAGTGACTGAATTCTTAGAAGTTGAGGCAATATGGTAGCACAATATTGTTGAGTAAAAGAAAGAAAAATTAGGAAGCAACCCAGTACTAACAAGTGTGATTTAGAGGTGCATATATTTAATACAATTAAGTACACAGGGTACATTGAGTTTCAATTTCATTGTTGGAGCTTCCCTATCGAGCTAGGCACACCCATACAATAGCCAAAATTAGTTGGGATAGGGATGGTGAGGCATATACTAACCAATAATTGCATTTTACAGATGATTTATCCCTGACCCTAGCTCTCGCAAGAACTAATAGAGGAAACATTCTAGTGGCCTAATCCTTTTCTTAGTGTAGTTAATGTCATGAGGGACCTAGAAATGGATGGGATATTGCAGATGGATCAATCTAGACCTTTCCAACACCAATAGGGAATATTGGGTATACTCCCAAATTGTGTAGATAAGAGGCTTTCTAAGAGAGAGCTCATACATGGGGTAATCTACAAGATAGTCAAACCTAATATTCAAGGTTTTATTTTAAAGGATTGGCATTGGATTTAGGGAAAATCCTTCTCATATTATGATACCAAGAAGCTATATTGTGTACTAGAAGAATTGATTTTCATTTTGTGTTATTTTCTTGTTTGCATGGATTCCAACAACCCCCTTATTTTCTTATTTGCATGGCATCTTTTTAGAGAATGGGGTTGAAGATGATCATTGAGATATACCAAGTCTCAGTCTCTCCTCTCCATTCTCTTTGTCCCTTTTAGAAGGGATATTTAGCTTTTAAGAGAAACACCCAAGAGAATAGGTCAAATTTAGGATGGAAATTGCCTTCAAAAACTACCAGCACACTCCTAGGCCGCAAACCAATGATTGTCTTGGAAATGAAACACTTGTAAGGTTGCTGGAAATTATTCTAGAGGGTTCAACTACTTGGACTACCATATTGACCCTATCTTAGCTAATAAATGTTGACCCTACCATACCAAATAAGCTTGATCATTATGGCCTAGATTTATTAGAGATAATGGAATTGGTGTTGATATCTCTGTATGCTATTATCATATATATAATTACAAGGAGTAAAAGTCGACCAATTATAGAATGCATTTTGTGCAGCATGGGATTTCATCCCTTTATGTTCTCAACTTGCTTCCTGATATGTTTGTTAAATTACAAAATGTCAATCTTGCATTATGAAAAACATAAGCACTTTGAATCCTTAGAGATGGCTTGTTAACTGTGCCACTGAATATTTTCATTGGAATTTATGATTTAAGTCTGAAGCCTTGGGCTTGAGTTTTCTAGTATCATTTTGAAGAGGAAAGGTAGTTTGAGAGTTCATTATTTTCACATGTTTCCTATGATGTATGGTGTGAAACTACATACTCAGTTTTAACTTTTGACATACCCTTGTAGAGATTTATGGTTTTGCACATTTCTTTCTATTGCATGTAAGTTGTAATGATAACATGCTGTGATGCTGCATGGTATGTTTTGATAGTGTAAGAAGCTCTAAACTTGTTTATTTTATATGTTGTTTTAATGGATATAAATTTATGATTTTGGATATCTCTTAATTGCTCTTTTTGGAAATATATTCCAACCAACAGTATAGTTGATATTGACTAATCTGTATCAGCTTGTTTTTGGTTAGCAAAAATTGATGTATTTTATTTTTGAAATTATATTTTAGCTACAATAAGAAAACTTACATGCTTATGATCCTTACCGCCCATGACTCAGGAATCACAGGTTTGAATATTTTGAATGATTAACATTGAAGAGCATTTTGTATATCCACTAGAAAGACTGTCCATGGTGTACAATAAAGAGTGAAGAAACTTTGTAATATTACTGCTTGTATTCTAATTTGTTTCTTGTTACTTGACATGAAAAGTACATACAAGATGTCTTCAAAAGACAAGAAAAGTTCATACAAAATTTCTTGTTTCTTTGAATAATATTTATGGAAAGATGCATCTTATTTTGCATGCTCATGATCCTTACTGCCCATGGCTCAAGTTTGAATATTCCCAATGACTAACATTGAAGATAATTTTATGTTATGTACCCACTAGAAAGATTGTTCATGGGGTACAATGAGATTGAAGAATCTTTGTAATATTACTGCTTGTATTTCTTTTTGTTACTTGATAAAATCCAAGAAAAATACAAACAACCTTTCTTCTTCCCTTCCAATTTTTTGGAAAGCATGCATCTTGTAATACACAAAAAATACTAACATCACAGTGTTCTTATTGGATATCTGCATGGACCAATGCATATTGAGATGACATCTTGTCCCAAAATTAGTGAATAGTACCAATATTTCTTCCTTAGCACCGATCTATAGCAAGTAAATATATTTCCTGCACAACCTCATTCTAACTGAACATTGTGTAGCTAACTTAGTTTTAAAAGCATGCATCTAACCAGAGTATATGTTTCCCTGCATGATTGTACTCTATGCCCTCAAAAGAAATCCTTCATTGTTAGTCCTGATTTATGAAGTCTAGTTTTGACTACTATTCTTTGGTTATTTATCATCCCACCCTAAAACTGCTTACTTAAGTGACATTCGTGCTTTCCATATAGCCTGAAAGTCCATGCATTTTCAGCTTCATTTAGATTATATTCTAAAAATAGCTTCTTGATCCTTCAATATTGTAAGAAGTGAGTCATATGGGAAGTGGCCTTTTGACTCTTTGACCTACTTCTGGATCAAGAAGGGGAATTCACTTGATTAGACCTAGGCCCACTTTTGTTGCAATTAGATACCTCAAACCTTTTTCCCATGACATAGAGGCCAGTGATTGATGGAAAACTGGCAGATTGATTTGGTCAACTTGTAACTTGCTCACATCATCATTTGCATCTAGTGATGTAAAGGCAGGCCAAAGTGGCCAGAGAAAGAAGGGGCCAAAGCCCAATGCCATAGCATGGCTAGGATAAAGGTCCACTTATTCCATCATAATATTTTTCAAAGTCAATTTTGATGAACAAGGCATCACATCCCAGACATCTACCCCAGAATAAATTTCCCCATATAAATCCTATCTGATCGGGTCTAATAATTGTCTGTAGAATATGTTTTAATTCTCAGAACAAGGGCCTTTGCAATTATTTTTAAAAGATACATTTTACTGCATGATGGGCCTTCAGTTTGAAATCAGTTCCACTTCTAGGTCCCTAGCCTTGATTATGAATTTAATAAAACCATTGTTTCAGATTGCTTCCTTGTATATCTATAGAGGATTTGGGCCAATAGAGTTCCAAGTAGTCTTCCAAAGATCAGTGGCAAGCCATATAACCTTATATTTTTCATTTTTCATTTATGAAAGTGCTATGGACAACTTGTCTAAGCTAACAATTGGTTGGGAAGTCATGTATGGGATTCAATCAAACTTTGTAGGACCTTATCCTCTCAAGTTTGCATGGCTACCCTACTTTTGTCACTCCATTCATTGAGAGATTTCCATCCCATAACTCATCTTCAATATCAACCTACAGGTTATTTCTCCAATCACTATTCATGTGTCTTAAGCACTGGAATCTTTTTCAAGGGATTTCTCAAAGGCCATGCCTTAAAGAAGTCTTATGTTAGCTTGTCTTTTGGCCACTTGGAATAAGTTTATTCAATCACATATTCACGTGTTTTCCCATGGTGGAATCTCATCACTTTTCAATAAATCAATCCAGAGGTTTGGACTCTGGAGAGAAGATTCCACACAAATGCTGTAACCTTTGTTGGGATTATTTGCCTCACTTTCTATTTCACTTATTTCTTGCATACTATTGTATCTTGGAGACATAATGATCCTATCAAAATGGTTATGACAGATCTCTATTATACAGGCTTCATCTTTGGCTAGTCCCTCTTTCCTATATTTGAGATCTGATATCCTCTTAGTGCAATTCTTTTTCTTCAAGTAATGAAAGTAGAATTTAGTGGTGTCTTTTCCATCCATTTTTGGTCAAGTATTAGTCCCTTTAGCTGGATATTCTTAAAAAATAGAGTTTCCTCTCTAACTCTCTAGTCTTCTGTTGTTTCCCTAGACTAAAAAGGTTTTCTGCTTCATCTCTTGGGTGGTCAGTTAATGTGAGTCACCTATTTGTGAGGGGCCTCATGGCACCAAATTCTTTATTCTGTTGATTTCTTGAATGGACTTCTGTGACTCTGAAAGAGAAATGTAGAGTCTACAGGTAGTTTGTACTATGTGGAAGGCACTTGGATCCATCAATATGCCATTTTTAACGCCATTATAAAGGTGTTAACCACATCTTATTACTGAACTTTTAATCTAACCAAGCAAGCAAATTTGCTAGAAAAGTAACCTACCACAAGTTGGAATAAAATCTATATCCAATCTAGCATAGATTGTAGCATGGATCCTCTCATTGCCTTTTTGTCATTTTTATCAAGTGTATCACCCATCTGCTGCTATTTGTTATTGTCTCCAAATGACATCTGATAGTCTATTGCCAATTTGAAGTGGTTCCAAAATTCCTTGTTTGATGCACCCACTATGGTCATTTGTTCTCCAACTCTCTCTTCACACCTTTCCATTATTATTAAAATCCCCACAATAATATAATTTGTGGTAGAAAGTATCAGAGTTGCATTCTACCTTCTGGGATGTAGGTGAGTAGAGTGAATAAGACAATTTCACAATCTATATTTATATTAGTAATTTGGTAATTCAGTAGCATCTAGTAGCAGTGTCACCCCCTTTACTTAATGATGTGGGGGGCTGGCCAAGATGCTAGTTCATATATTGAGCCCTGATTTCATTCCTCTTTATTATCATACAGAGGTATTCTCCCTTGCAACTCCCATGCATAAGAGCTGAAGTTGAAAGTTGTTTGATTTTTGACTCTTTCAATAATGATATTTAGTTGGCTGTCTTGAAGGGTTGATTGTATGAGGTATTTATCCCACCTCCTGAATGACCCATCACATTCCATGACATCAATATGAATCTTTGAATCTCTTTGTCTATTTTTAAACCTAACTATCATATTTCTTTTAAATTTTGAACATCTACATTCTGATGTGAACTAGTTCATCCATTTGTACTCACTATCTTTCAACTAAATATTGAGTATAGTATTTTATTTCCATACAATAGAGTTGTATGGATTTATTAAAAAATATTATTTCTAAATGTTGAATTCATTTGTGTAGGAACTCAACATGAAGCTTTGAAGCTTGCTATCTATTTTTAAACCTAACTATCATATTTCTTTTAAATTTCAAACATTTACAATCTGATATGAACTAGTTCATCCATTTGTACTAACTATCTTTCAACTTAATATTGAGTATAATATTTTATTTCCATACAAGAGAGTTGTATGGATTTATTAAAAAATATTATTTCTAAACATTGAATTCATTTGTGCAGGCACTTGGTGAAACAACATCTTGGTTCAAAAGGGCCTTGGTAATGGAACCTATAAAGGGACACCTCTATCTAAGTGGTTACTCTACTTGTGGCTAGGATGGTGGGGTACAATTACTTCATCAGTATGTTGATGGTAATAATATGGGTTTCCTTTGTTGTTTTCTTTCATTCCATGCATGAATTATATTACATGTAAGGTGATGTTCCTCACTGATTCAATCATTCTTAACATAGTTAATTTTTCTTATATCCTCAAAACTTAAATTGATATAAGGGGCAACACATGGAGTTTAAAACAATGTGGGGTACTTATCCATTAATTAGAAGTATTATCTATAATGACTTGTACAGCATTTGGCACACCTATATTTTGGATGAATTTATCCAAAAATTAACATATCAATGCCACATGTTTAATATATGGAAATGCATCACTGTATTTAATAAACTGTGCCTCCTTGGGACAATTAACCAAGAAAGTTGGAAGGTCTTTCACCTTCTATTCTTATAAATATAAGCCATTATTATGCACCTTAGTGGTTTCCCATGATTTTTTAAGGTCCTCCAATCTGGTAGTGATTTTGTCCATTTTCATTGCTCACCTCAACTTGTCATAACGCATATTAGGGATCTTCTATTCCTGGTTAATAACATCAGCAACATGAATTGCTGCAGGGTAGAATGGGTTGGAAATACTAAATGGTAAGCTGCTTGATGGGAAATCCTTACCCATAACCCTATCAGTTTCTTCCTTATCCTCTCTTTCAATAATTAATTTGATGGAAGGTTATACCCCAGCTCCATTTATGGGAACATAGAAAGATGATACTCTTGTAGAAGGTAAACCTATTTAGGTTGAGCCATGGCTGCAATAGGTTAGGTTGATTAGTTTTTTACTTGACTTCTCTTTCTATATCCCAACTCCCACCTTTTATTTTCCATGCCTTGGTAAATAGCTGAACTAGCTATTTGTATTATATAGTGCAGAATTGACACACGATTATTGGAAATTACAGCCAATCCAATTCCTATGGGCAAGGTGATACAACCCAGCGAAAACAGGTCATTGGAGTCAAAATAAAGGAGAAAAGGCTAATTTATGCACTTTTTGAATAGAAAATGGCATGTGAATGGTGTTGTAAGACAACACAAAATGCCCTTAATGACCTACTAATGACTATTGGTTCAAGCTGGGGTATTAATAGCGGTAAATAAATGACAACTCTTTGGCTATTGTAGCAATTTGAAGCATCCAAGGAAGGAATATCTGTATACGAGCAGTATCAGGCCCAAAGGTTAAAAACCATTTTTGTAGATAAATGTTGCATCCTTGGAGGTTGTTGTAGTTGCTTTAATATTATTGAAGATCTAAGTGGGGATCAAAACCATTTTTGTAGATTAATGTTGCATGCTTGGAGGTTGTTGTAGTTGTTCTAATATTATTACAGACTCAGTGAGGAGTCAAAACACTCACTGAATCAAGCTTACTACTGAAATGAGCTAACCATACTTAGTAAACAGTGGGGAGGGTTTCCAATATTTGACAATTATTTATCTAGTATAAATGAAGATGGCAATTCCATACCAGAAACTTGATGAGTCCATACTAGAAACTTCCAGAGTCCATACAAAAGAATTCCTATTTTGGTAAAAAATTTAGCATTTTTTTAGCTTTTTCTATTTGTATCAGTTTCATTTTAGAATTTTTGCTAGTTTTTTTGAATCCAAATGATAGTCCTGATCTTCAAATTTGTTGGGTTGATCCTGTGTTCAAATCACGTGACTTCAATTTTTGTTACATGTAAAAAGAATGGTTGGTGAGGCATAGGGTTGACAGATCTAAAATCTTAGGGGAAATTAGCATCAAAATAGATTGTAATAGCCATGTCTTAGAATTCTCTTTGGAAAACTCTTGTTTGGAATCATATTCATATGGTGATGCATGTTGCAGGCATAAAAGGGTGGTTGGGTCTATGTCACACTATCATTTGTGCTAAGACTTTTAGAATTTCCATGTCAGGATCACTCAAGTAGGTGTGCCAGGCTTGGAAGCTAGTATTTAAAGAACTTCATTATGATTCTAATCACCCTCGTAGTGTCAGGGACTTAGCAGATAGACCCTTTCTAACAGAAAATTTGAAGACAAGATAGATATGTATAGATCCTTTTTTATCAGGTTAAAGTTTGGCCAAAATGGGCTTTCATACATGGCGATACTTGAGTGCTGAGACTTTAGGAAACTGGATTCCATGGAGAGTGATTAGCCATGGCTAAAGGCACATAATACATGCAATAGACAAACAATCTCTTTGTAGAATCATACCTCAAACCATCCCATGAAAAAAAATCTTGTATGTGCAAGGTCTCACTTTGAAGGATTGGAAATGGTTCAATGTAGGACCTTTGACTACAGGACAAAAGAGATTTACATCAGGACCCACATGAGTTTCTCTTAAACAAAGACTTAATGAAATATGGGTGGCCTAAGATCATGAACTAAGGTAGGTTTGGAAAATTTAGGGCATTTGTAAAGCAAGTACATACTTTAAAGCTAGATTTATGAGATGATTGGTCCCTGATAGCCATGCTTCATTCTACAGGTTATGGATAGTCTGTGCTCTATGACAATACAAGTAATCAAGCATCTTCTGTGGGGCTGCAAGAATGCCAAACAATTTGAGACTGGTTGTGGATTTTGGATTTTGGATTGGTCATTAACTTCAATTAGGACTCTCTTTGCTTTAATTGATTCTTAAATTCGTGACCTTCTTATTGTTCATACTTATTCTATTTTTTCATACTTATTCTCTTTTGTACACCATTTCAATGTTCATACTTATTCTATTTTGTACACCATTTCAATTTTTTCCAAATTGGGGAATCCAACTTCTGAATTGTTCTTTATTCTATTTGGCACTTGATAGTAGTCTATTTGGTACTCAGAACTTGATAGGTTTTTTGGTGTTGGTAATTGCAGTGAGTTCACTTTACTCTCTATCAAGGAAAATTTGAAATGCAACACCTCTTGGAACCTCACAGAAACAACAAAACATGAAACAATATTAAGAGAAATATAAGTATGGTAAAGAAAATACAAGAGATAATGAGATTAAACCTATAGAATATAGCCACTACACCCCACAATAATCCTTTGGATTGACAAAGCTTTGATTATGTTTTGAGAACATGTTTGGATGGGATAACCGAGAATTGGGAAAAAACATTGACATAATTGAGATCGAACATGATAGTATGAGCTCCTTAGGTGGTTGGAGTAGTGCATATTGTTGTATCTTATTGAGATGACTGCATATTAGTCTTGTGTGCAAATGCTACCAACATTATATTGATGGTCAAAATGCAGTTTGAGTGATACTCAATTTAGCCATGTGATCACCAGTAGATAAATGTTCAATGAGGTTAGTCAAATAAGCTTATTATATTATAATGGGGATTTTCAGCTTTTTATGTTCTTATCATTTTGGGTTATGTGGTAGGAGTAGTGCATATTGTTGTCTCTTAGTGAGATGACTGCATATTGGTCTTGTGTGAACTTGTGTGCAAATGCTGCCAACATTATATTGATGGTCAAAATGCAGTTTGAGTGATACTCAATTTAGCCATGTGATCACCAGTAGATAAATGATCACTAAGGTTAGTCAAATAATCTTATTATTTTATGGTGGGGATTTTCATCTTTTTATGTTCTTAGCATTTTGGCTTCTGAATTTTGCTTTATGTTCTTAGCATTTTACATAGTTCCTTGTCTCAGCTGAGCATTCGAGTATCATCTAGAGATATGATTCTATAGCAATAGTAACCATTGATTGTCTAGGATTCTTGTAGTTGCTCATAACATATGCCTCAAGTTAGATGGACTTGTATTCCACCATTCATGATAATGCTAATTGATGCGTGTGAAATTTATGGAGCCTTGTGATAGTTGTATTCCAATGATTTCTAGTGAATGCACTGTGCAACTGCATAGTTGAAGAGAATTTGATGTTATTCATAATTGGAGGATCTAGAAGGGAAAGCGAGGCATGTTGATTAATGTTTCATCAATGTGTTACTATAATTAAAAATTCAAGAATGGAAGTTATGTTTCTATCAGTGAGAGAGCGATGCCTTATTGTTCATACTTATTTTATTTTGTACAACGTTTCAATGTTTTCCAAATTGGGGAATCCAACTTCTGATTTGTGCTTTATTCTATTTGGCACTTGATAGTAGTCTATTTGGTACCCAGAACTTGATAGGTTTTCTAGTGGTGGTAATTGCAGTGAGTTGACTTTACTCTCTATTAAGGAAAGTTGAAATGCAACACCTCTTGGAATCTCTCAAAAACAACAAAAAATGAAACAATATTAAGAGAAATATAAGTATGGTAAAGCAAATACAAGAGACAATGAGATTATACCTATAGAATATAGCCATTGCACCCCACAATCATCCTTTAGATTGACAAAGCTTTGATTATGTTTTGAGAACATGTTTGGATAGGATAATTAAGAATTGGGAAAAAAATTGACATAATTGAGATCGAACATGATAATATGAGCTCCTTAGGTAGTTGGAGTAGTGCATATTGTTGTATCTTAGTGAGATGACTGCATATTGGTCTTGTGTGCAAATGTTGCCAACATTATATTGATGGTCAAAATGTAGTTTGAGTGATACTCAATATAACCAGTAGATAAATGTTCACTGAGGTTAGTCAAATAAGCTTATTATATTATGATGGGGATTTTCAGCTTTTTATGTTCTTAGCATTTTGCATAGTTCCATGTCTCAGCTGAGCATTCGAGTATCATCTAGAGATATGATTCTATAGCAATAGTAACCATTGATTGTCTAGGATTCTTGTAGTTGCTCATAACATATACCCCAAGTTAGATGGACTTGTATTCCACCATTCATGATAATGCTACTTGATTCTTGTGAAATTTATGGAGCCTTGTGCTAGTTGTATTTCAATGATTTCTAGTGAATGCATTGTGCAACTACATAGTTGAAGAGAATTTGATGTTATTCATCATTGGAGGAGCTAGAAGGGAAAGCAAGGCATGTCGATTACTGTTTCATCAATGTGTTACTTTAAGAAAAATTTCAAGAATGGAAGTTATGTTTCTATCACTGAGAGAGTGATGCCTTATTGTTCATACTTATTCTATTTTGTACACCATTTCAATGTTTTCCAAATTGGGGAATCCAACTTTTGAATTGTGCTTTACTCTATTTGGCAATTGATAGTAGTCTATTTGGTACTCAGAACTTGATAGGTTTTCTAGCAATGGTAATTTCAAGGAGTTCACTTTACTCTCTATCAAGGAAAAGTTGAAATGCAACACCTCTTGGAATCTTGTAGAAAAAACAAAACATGAAACAATAATAAGATAAATATAAGTATGGTAAAACAAATACAAGAGACAATCAAAATAAACCTATAGAATATAGCCACTGCACCCCACAATCATCCTTTGGATTGACAAAGCTTTGATTATGTTTTGAGAACATGTTTGGATAGGATAATCGAGAATTGGGAAAACAAACTGTCATAATTGAGATCGAACATGATAGTATGAGCTCCTTGGGTGGTTGGAGTAGTGCATATTGTTGTATCTTAGTGAGATGACTGCATATTGGTCTTGTGTGCAAATGCTGCCAACATTATATTGATGGTCAAAATGTAGTTTGAGTGATACTCGATTTAGCCATGTGATCACTAGTAGATAAATGCTCACTGAGGTTAGTCAAATAAGCTTATTATATTACGATGAGGATTTTCAGCTTTTTATGTTCTTAGCATTTTGTCTTATGTTACAAGTATGATGCTGCAAAAGAAGTAAAATTCAAAACTATGTCAAATGATTTTGACATTGCTACCCCTTCTACATCTATGAAGCATCTTATAGCAGCTGCACAAGCTAAGTGAGAACAAGCATGTTCTGCAGCTCTGCCAAATTCTGTTTCAATTGAAGAAATTGAGAATTCTATTCCGTTTATTTCCAATCCTTCACCAATCCGAGGGAGTAGTTCATATCATAGTTCACCACTCCAACTTCACTTGGATGGTGAGGAAACTAAGGATACAAAGGATGCCATTGCCCATATAGAAACAAGAAGTCCCAGAGTTAATGTGCAGTAGTGGGGTCTTCCAAATACGATGGATTTGGAATCAAGTGAAGAAGGTTGAAAATCGGTTGGAGAGACACTTAGTGGGGATACAGAAGCAACAATTTCTAGGGACACTTTTGAAGGAATTCTAGAGACGTTGTCAAGGACAAAGGAAAGTATTGGAAGAGCATCGTGTCATGCTATTGACTATGCAAAATATAGGCTTGCTGGTGAGGTAAGCTTGATATATGTTATTTTCCAATATGGTAAACAAACAACACATTTTATTTTGGCTTGCTGTGGTTTTTTTACTTTTGGAAAATTAATGATGAAAACTATCAAGGATTAGAGTGAAGAATGAATATCTTGCATGTGGATCATTTTTGCATTCATAGTGACTTATGAGAAATCCCATACATTGGGTATTTTTCCCTGCATTAACTTATTTGTCAATGTCTTTTTAGTTAGAACTTGAAACCTCTTACATATGGATGTGGATATTATATCAAAAGACCAAACTGGTGTCTTCAGCAAGATGCACAATATCCCCTTCCATTCTCTACTACCCAATGGTCTCTTGTTGGCCATGGGATTTATGTATCCTCCCTGGAATTGATTGTCTTGGATTGACTGAGCACAACAAAATATAGAAAGGAAATAGGATTATGCTCACATTCTAATATCTATAATGTGTTTTTTCTGAACCACTCTACAATATTAGGATCTAGGTGGAACTCTACCACCTATTATGCATGATGACTTGCATTGATTTAGAGGCAAAAGAAGGATCCCTCTGGATGGTAGATCTTGTTTGTAACAAAGGTGAAAATTGATGACCATGCATGAAGAAATTACCAAAAACAAGCAACCTCTTAATTACCTATCTTCCTATTGCATTGGAAAGGCCTAATCTTTTATTTCCTACTTGAATTTACCCAAACAATGTATCCATATGCACCATACCATAATTGCATTACAATTGGTTTCTATAGAGCTTCATGGATTAATTAGCTTAGATAATGTTATTGTATCCAGACTTTGATTTGGTATTGAATTTCATGGCATTCTATACCTTCCAATTTGGATTATGAAGCTTATTAAGAATTGGATCATTAGAATCTCCTATCACACTAAAGGCACAGGATTTGGATTAAAAAAATAAATGTATGTTCCCATCTACAATATTTGAACTTCGCTGCAACCAATGTTAAGAGGTTCTTGTATTATGGTGTGCAATGTGGACTTAAGCACCCCGTTTTGAGCAATCATTCTTGGGCCCTCTAGTGACATATTGGCTAGTGATGAAGGTTCCTTCAATGTAACAACATTGCATCAGTTTTTGTCTCAATTTGGTAGTGTTGAGGCCTAGAAATTCACAGGCAACAATAGCAAGGGATTCTCCCCAGTCAATGTTCCCAACTAGCCCGTGACTGTTTGGTGTAGGGAATCCGTCCGGTTTGCTCTATGGCTACCGTAGGTCAAGTAACAAAAATAAAAGGTTTTACTGGTTGCAGCCCGATCCACTGTGTATATTTTTGTGTTTTTAGCTTTAAGTATGACATGCAAGTGCCTATCTAAAATGCAGATTGATTAAGGATGCAAGGAGTGGTCACAATGTGATGCGCAGGTTCTTACCTCTTGTCTTAGACTCTCTTGCATCTAAATCACACACAACAAGCATTTAAAACTAACTACCTAACCTATCCCTAGGGAGAAAGATTATCATTTATTAATGAGTAATGTATTTTGTACATGCATTATGAAAAATCACAGATAGCTGATACTTCTTTCAAAACACATGAACGTTTAAATATATTTGAACAACCAGATAGCCAATTGTTTATGAACAACATTCATTAATCATAGTGGAAATTTCCATAGAATAAACCAGAGAACATTCGTATAAGAACATAGGTTCCAAGAGTTAGAACGATCTCACAGTTAATGGACAAAAAGCTGAAAATGAAATAGTTCCTCTTCAACAAATCCATAGCACAACATTTGAACATTCAACCAAGATTTCTCCAACAGGAAAATTGTAATTATCTATTGCAAAAGGAAATAGTTCTCATTACAATATGTCCTCACCAATCTCACTGGGAAAAAGTCCCTCTCTTATCTAAATATTCTATATTTATACAAAAGAACAAAACTGTTGGACTGCCCAAAATGACTCTTGGGATTCCCCAACGCTTCACCTCCCATGCTTTGCTTTCATTAAGTGCTTATAGAATTTACAATGTATCACAATAAACAAATAAAAGGCTTAAGAGGAGGGCCCTACTTGACTATTCAAAAAATTCTTCCACGCTGAAGCCTTTGAGAAAATGCTTTCGAACTCAGAAGGTTCTAAGAAATGAATATTTATTTCAAATTTAGCAGCCTGATTCCTTATTACTTCTATTCTAGCTAAGCTCAGGTGAATTTGGTCTTCTAGCAACTGCACACTAACTGTGGTGTGAGCTACTTCATTCCTCAGGGTTCGCTTGTCAATGGATTTGATGTGTTGGATCCTCTATCCATCCTCCTGATATATCCTTTACAACATCTCCAAAAACAGGTTATGCTCTGGAAAGGTATCCATTCTTTGCTCAGCTTTAACCTGGCAACGATTATACGTAATCAAAAGTCTCCTGAAGAACTCTACACAAGCCCCCTTTTTCTTCTTGACAACCTTCTTGAATTCTTTGGCTATGTTTATGGCAAACTTCAGTAAATCATAGTCTTGCCTCAGGGCTTGTTGATCTTTTGATGGTAGATCTACAAGGGTTTCTTCATTCGCTTCTAATCTCGCCATCCTTCATGTCAGGACTTCTAAGATATCCTGCAATCTATCTACAAAATATGAAGAGGTTTCCAAAATATCTTCCAGTCGATTGTTCACCTGCAAAATGTTGCACCTTTCTTCCTCTATGGCTACTGTTGGGCACCCAATATGCAAGTAGATTATTACCAACATACAGAGTGTAAAAAATTTATTGTCAACCCGAGAAAGTCTTTTATTTCAAAGCTATCGTGCAAAATATATGCGAGTACAATTTCTACCTGACATTGTTACCTATTGGTATGCAATCGAAACTCTTTGTAAACTAGATCACATCTACTTGAAAAGAAATCAATGCTCAACCCTATTCATAAATCAAACTGTAAATCGAATACACTTCAACAAGATCTATTCCTATGAAACAAGATCTGATTACATACATCTAAAGAATTGTTATGTTGGCCAACGATCTACCAAATGAATTATCAACACAATGATTATGACAGATCTGATGAATGAAAGCACACAACTATGATGAAATCAATGAATGAAAGCATGAATAAAATAATAAGCAGATTTAAACAATAACACACTTACAATTAACACTACCAGCATCTGCTCAGGGAAGAGGGCCCTTCCTCCACTGAGCAGAGTTGGATCTCCACAATAGAAGTCTACAACTCCAGAATTAAGAAACAGCCAACATGTATTATCATAATGGAAGAATTACAACAGATCTGGATCAAATCCTACATCACAACATTGTGTTATCTCCTATCATCCATTTCCTATCCTGCCTAATCTATTATGCTTAATCAATCAATCTATCATCCATCAATCATCAATAATAATCCCTTCTTAATGAGATTGATTACATATTTATACATAAAATTATCTCCTGGAAATGAATAAATGAACCACCAGCTTGTGATCTGTAACAGCTGAAACATGGCCGTAACTACTGGCAACTTTGGAACCGGCTGCAACACCAAATCTGGAAAATACCCTTTTGAAGAACCACCTGCATATCGCAAACCATAGCTTTTTTTGGAGATTTCCTCGCAAGTCAAGTAAATGAGGATGTTACACACAAAACCCATGTCTCCGATTTTTGAGATTCATTTCCATCTGCCCACAAATCAAGACGAGAATCAAGGTGTTCTTATGTGGCATGCGTTTTTGGTTAAGGCTGTAACAGCTGGCTGTGAGCATCCTGTACGTGGAAAATCACTCCATAAACCATCATTAGTAAAATTATGCATAATATTCTTTTAATTCATCAAAGATAAAGGAAAATAGTCACTATTAACCACTTAAAACATCAAATGGAAGTAGCGGCTGTACAATGCGCAGCTGCAACAAATGAATGAAAAATGGAATGAAAAATGAGAAATAATGGTAAGAAATGGATGAAAAATGGATGAAAAGTATGTCAATAAGTGGTGGAAAAATGGACAATTCCAGGTCCTGACATCTCCCCCAAACTGAACTTGTTGCATGTCCTCATGCAACCCAATACCTATGTAGCATCCAACTTAAAAAAACTCATTCACTCGTTTATTCATTTTACCATTTGCACAGCTGTAGCTAGAAGAAATAGAGAGTTTAACACAATTTGGTAGAGTCATATAGCAGAGGATTTATGAGAAAATTTGGCGGACTCACAGCTGCCGGAAAACTATGTTCAGCCGCCGTAAAACTCTGTTCAGCCGCCGGAAAACTTTGTTCAGCCTTTGTTCATCCGCCGGAAAACTATGCTCAGCCTTTGTTCATCCGCCGGAAAACTATGTTCAGCCGCCGGAAAACTTTGTTCAGCCGCCGGAAAACTATGTTCAGCCTTTGTTCAGCCGCCGGAAAACTTTGTTCAGCCTTTGTTCAGCCGCCGGAAAACTTTGTTCAGCCGCCGGAAAACTGGAAATGACAATATTTTACGGCGTTTTAGCCTTTTTAACGGGAAACTTCTGAAGCGATTTTCTCCCAAATGAAAAACTGGGTTGGGCTGAAATTTTGCAAGAAGGTAGAAACCACTCTAGTGCATCTCCATGCCAAAAATTAGACAAACCCAAATCACGGATTTCGAGAAAAATGTGAATTGGCTGTAGGTGATTATGTTCATTTTCTCAAAAACCGTGCACTGGATTGAGATGAAAATTTCCATGGTTGTTCTTCATGATGTTATGCATCCACTGTCTAAATTTCATGAGGATCCAATTCGTGGTTTGTGAGATATCCTCAAATAAAATTATTCATTTTTGT
>LPNX011102040.1:0-12179 GCA_001517045.1 Pseudotsuga menziesii | reverse complement strand
GCTATTGTTTTCATTATTTCATTACTATTATTTTGTTTGATGATAATATTATTGATCTGCTGCGATTGTTTATCATAATCATGGTTATATCGTTATTCTGTTCGTAGACTTCATGATAAATGACACACTTGGTTGTGAAACTATATTTACTCCTACTTTTTTGCAGGTTGAATCCTTTTGAAAACCAACAACATGATTTGGATACAAGTTTCTGTATGAAAACAGAATGTTGTATGCAGGTCCAGACCTCCATGCATAACAACTACTTTCAATTTGATAAGGAGAAAACAAAACGTAAATGAAATTTACCTTTGGGAGGAACAATCACTATAGGGAAGCTGCTATGGTGAAAGTAGTACTCACTCACATTCCCTTGCAATACACTTCAAACCATAGAAGATGTCAGAAACAACAAAACATTTGAACCAAAAATAGCATACTTGCATTTTAGATATGCTCTAACTTTTAAACACAACTTTAAGCTTACAAGGAGATGCAGAGTATTCAAAATAAAAGGGTCTTACCTCTTGATTATCCCCAGTCCTCTTGTTCCCATTACAAGTGCAGAGGGAATGATTCTTACAGCTTCATGAAAAAGTGCTTTACCTACGTCACCCTCCATAATCCTAGCTTATGTTTTCACCTTTTCAATGGAAAAATGACAACATAGCAGTCAAAACCAATGGACTAACATTCTCTAAGAACTACATTTACAAGGTTTCTTATTGGAATTACCATGGAAACTTCATATGCTTCTATTGCAAGCCTTTCCATTAGACCTTGTGTGGCATCAAACAACACCACATCATCTGAATCTGTGCTTTGAAGCATATCACAACGAAATAGAACTCTTATCAGTATGAAATCATCTATGGTACAAAAGAAGGTAAGTTTAAATAGAAGCCCAAATATATTTAACCAACTCCAAAAAAACTTTTGTAATGATTCAAAATGTGATATGGAACATGATCATCCAACACATGAATTGATCAGCACAAGCTATTCAGAAGTGAGTTACAACTTGCCCCAAAAGAAGAGAGGGTAGGGTGTTAAACTATGAAAAAAATATTATCACAATATCCATATAGACCAAGTGCAGCATCTAAAATTTGTGCATCCTTCTCTCTGCAGAACTAGAGAGAATCATGACTTGAGTACATTAAACTACTATGATGTTAAGTCACAAAAAGTTGCCTTGCTCAAATAAGACAGACATATTGCAGGTGGATAGATTGGACATAAAACCAATAAAGGTGTTATTATCAATAAGAAAGTAAATGATATGGATTCTGGAAACTGTAAGAATACTTTTATATATGTAGAACCAAAAATTGGACAATTGAAGGGAGAAATCAATTCTTCAGACTTCACTGCTACTTCTTGTACCATCCTCAATGGAGGCAGCTAGATCTCAAAGTCACTCAGACTACTCGTTTGTATAAGCAAAAATAATCTTGTCTGGAAGATCAAGGTGAAGCACAAGTAGCAAGAGAATGGCATAAGCAAGAACAAGGGGAAGCACAAGTGCCTAGTCTTTTTGGCATATCTGACTCATTCACACCATGTTACTATATTGCATTAACACATTGGATTTCCTGGTCTGTATAGCTCAGCAACCCTGTTGGCACAAGCTCGACCAAACACTATAGTGTGTATGTTGCTATTGTTTTCATTATTTCATTACTGTTATTTTGTTTGATGATAATATTATTGATCTGCTACAATTGTTTATCATAATCATGGTTATATCGTTATTCTATTTGTAGAATTCATGATAAATGACACACTTGGTTGTGAAACTATATTTACTGCTACTTTTTTGCAGGTTGAATCCTTTTGAAAACCAACAACATGATTTGGATACAAGTTTCTGTATGAAAACAGAATGTTGTATGCAGGTCCAGACCTCCATGCATAACAACTACTTTCAATTTGATAAGGAGAAAAAAAAATGTAAATGAACTTTACCTTTGGGAGGAACAATCACTATAGGGAAGCTGCTATGGTGAAAGTAGTACTCACTCACACTCCCTTGCAATACACTTCAAACCATAGAAGATGTCAGAAACAACAAAACATTTGAACCAAAAATAGCATACTCGCATTTCAAATATGCTCTAACTTTTAAACACAACTTTAAGCTTACAAGGAGAGGTAGAGTATTCAAAATAAAAGGGTCTTACCTCTTGATTATCCCCAGTCCTCTTGTTCCCATTACAAGTGCAGCGGGATTGATTCTTACATTTTCACGACAAAGTGCTTTACCTATGTCACCCTCCATAATCCTAGCTTCTATTTTCACCTTTTCAGTGGAAAAATGATAACATAGCAGTCAAAACCAGTGGACTAACATTCTCTAAGAACTACATTTACAAGGTTTCTTATTGGAATTACCATGGAAACTTCATATGCTTCTATTGCAAGCCTTTCCATTAGACCTTGTGTGGCATCAAACAACACCTCATCATCTGAATCTGTGCTTTGAAGCATATCACAACGAAATAGAACTCTTATCAGTATGAAATCATCTATGGTACAAAAGAAGGTAAGTTTAAATAGAAGCCAAATATATTTAAACAACTCCAAAAAAACTCTTGTAATGATTCAAAATGTGATATGGAACATGATCATCCAACACATAAATTGATCAGCACAAGCTATTCAGAAGTGAGTTACAACTTGCCCCAAAAGAAGAGAGGGTAGGGTGTTAAACTATGAAAACAATATTATCACAAAATCCATATAGACCAAGTGCAACATCTAAAATTTGTGCATCCTTCTCTCTGCAGAACTAGAGAGAATCATGACTTGAGTATATTAAACTACTATGATGTTAAGTCACAAAAATTTGCCTTGCTCAAATAAGACAGACATATTGCAGGTGGATAGATTGGACATAAACCCAATAAAGGTGTTATTATCAATAAGAAAGTAAATGCTATGGATTCTGGAAACTGTAAGAATACTTTTAGATATGTAGAACCAAAAATTGGACAATTGAAGGGAGAAATTTGGGCAGCTTTGGATAATGTTTGGATTGAAGCTTGAAAGGAATTTGGGCAACTTTCTCCTATGGAAATTCTATTCTGAATTTCCAATTGCCCACTAACTTGTACCTTATTTAACTGTCCTCTAGTTGGCATGATCAGGAGGTTTGCAGTTTCTGGGTATCTTTCATCGATGATAATTTCACTCTGAACTTCCAATTTTCCCCTAACTTGCACCTTATTGACTTGTCCACTAATTGGCATAAAGAAGAGGGCCTTTGGGTCTTTCTGGTAGCTTTCATCAATTTCACAGTTTTCATCAATTTTATTTTGAACTTCCAACACACCACTAACTTGAACCCTTGACAAACTAATCCATGGAAGTGAAGAACCCATTTCAGAATGCAGATCTACTGATTCAATCCTAGTCTGATTGCGCTCTTCAACAGAGCATGATAGCTCTTCAATTTAAAAGACAATAGTATAAGTTTAGAATTCAATCCCAATCAGAAAAATAATGTCAAAAATTCAAAAATTACAAAAGAGAATTGCAGGTTTTACCATCAACATGCTAATGTTGTTACAATTAAATTATGTGAATCCCCTTGGAAAATTATATACAAATGCACATTCCCAAAAGAGATGGTTTGTCCTATGTATAGAGATCTAATTCCATCCATTGAACTCCAGCCATGTGGTCTGATCCAGAGGACTGCCAAGGTAGAATCCCCTTGCTCATTCGAATGGGAATACTACCAAGCATGATACAAGAGGGTAACACTTCTGGGAGAAATAACCAAAAAAATGGTTTCCGACAGAAAATGCAATATATACCAGACACCATTCCACTTTGTATAGCAAGGAGAAGGTAGAGAGCACACCATATGACTCAGTCCCAACCCATGATCCTATGAACCCACATGGACTATTGTCTTTGGCTCAGTGAATACTTGCCTAGTGCACCAAATGACAAACATGGACTTGGATATTGATTTCAACTATTAATTTACTGTCTGCTAGGCAGAAGACTCTAGCCCATTTGGATTTTATAAATTTACAATCAACATGGGCTAGTCAATTTTGTCATTTGAAACTTGACACTATACATAATATTGTATATCTGTTTTGGTGCTCAGACTGTGAGTTTTGAAGTTTGATTGTAGTGTCTAAATCCAATGCACATTTGATATTATGCAATAAATCACAGATTATCTTGCTTTGACAAGCTAACTGTCCCATAAAGGATGATGCCATGCACATTCCTCAAGGGGATTGAAACCCTAGTGGTCATCTTGAAATGCCCCCACCCTCAGCATTGACCACAACCTCATTGGAAAAAATCATAATTTATTTTTATTGTCATTTGTCTATATTTTTCTAATTTTGTGTGCCTAGGGAAAATTCAAATGACTTGAACTCGACAATGACTTAGCCAACCCAAAGTGGAGAGTCAACTGGTAACTCAGCAAAACTCAGCAATATCTCAGCTTAGTAAATAATAGGGAACATAAACTCAATAAAACTCACCAAAATTTCAGTAAAAATGAGTTTGACCGATTTTGATCAGGAGTTTTGACTCAGCTAGCCAACTTTGAGACTAGAGTCAACTCGGGATTACTCACACACTTATACAAAGTCTTGTTTCTATGACCAAGGGATAATGACTATGACCCAAGGGCCCTAGGTTATATAAAACACCATTTCTTATACCCTAAACCCTGTGACTCATTTTTATCATTTTGTCTCAGATGTCCTGTTTCTGGTAACATAGCTCCCAGTTATTGGAGCAGAATGGTCTACTCAGGATGACTCTGATTAAATTCTTCAGCAGACAAAGATTGATATACAATCTAAAAGACAATACCATGTGTTAATAGTACTATCCCAAACATAAATGTGAATTTGAAAACTTAAAGACCTAGAATGACTTTATGCATCTATAAATTAGAACATCAAATAACAAAAATCAAGACTTGGAGAACATCAAGATCACTTGATAACCGCAACAACAAATAATGGGCGATGTGAAAATTCGAATGACACCCTAGGAAAATTACCACCCTGACCTACAAAGCGAATGACATTAAGTGTTATTCTGTTTTTCTCATCCACATGCTCCAATTGTTGAATTTCATGTACTTTCTCGGAGCCCTTGGGAAAATAATGTCTAAGCTTGTTCAAATCCTTCTGGACATCTTCAAAATAATCAAACTGCATCTGTTTCTGAAAGAATCCAAATCCCATAAAACAAGAAGAGTCAACTATTTTGAAACTTCACTAACCAATGTAAGGCTGTACTTTTAAACCCTAATAACCATTCTCTTGACATAAATTATTAAAATCAATCAAATTGATGTCACACATATCAACAACAGCAATTGAAAGGAGGTTTTGCATATAATGAGAAACACAAATTACTAAACTACTCACAGTAAGATTGGCTAGATTCGTACAGCTTGTTGATTGCTTGAACTGAAAGTACGACAATGGCTCGGGCACTTGTGACTTCTGTAGTAATTCGAAAGTCTGAATGAATCTCTGTATACAAGAATTGAAAATCACTTTGAGAATAATATTGAGGTTTAACAAAAAGTAATCTCAAGATGATGAAGATAAAAGTAATATTTTCCCTCAACCCACATAGAGTACAAGAATGACACAATAATTAATAATTAATAAAGAAAATTTCGTTTAACAAACAAATTATCAACAAACCTCCTGTTCTGTGTTGAATATAGTTGGACAATGAACAAATTTGTGGTCACTGATCAAGGAAGCAAGCATCTGACAGAACATGACAAACCAAACACAACATCATAATCATACACTGATCAATTTTGTCCTATTTATCAGAAGAGAAAATTATTCCCACAAGAAAAACTTCAAAAAAATATCTTTTAATGGAAAACCATTTTTTAGTCATACCCATGTAAGTCCTTTGCTAATATGAATACAGCACTATAATAGCAATATAATGGGGTGAAAGTCGAATCTCCTTTTATGCCTCCTTGCCCCTTTTCTTTTTCCCTTCTTTTTGGTTGATGATGATAAGAACAGAGTGATTCCTTCCTTATGATCCTACTAAGGCAACGCAAAAAGTCACCACATGATCTTGTATGCAGCTATGTTGTACCATGACATGGATTATGCATATGCCCCTCTTAATTGCAAATTAGGGCACTAATGACATCCACATTCTGAGAGGTAAAGATGCAACTAACCCTCAAACTACTCAGGTTTTTCTTGTGCTCAAAGAGATCATGAGTCAAGTCAATATGATGATAATGAATATGAGATAAGATGCACCAAATAACAACAAATACTAAATAATTTTGGGAGGTGACCATACATGGATCAACAGACAGCGGCATCCTCTCATGCTCGTTTTCAGTGACTGGTCTTTCTTTGAACACCTTATAGTGAAACGACGTCATAAGAACATGCTCCACATGCATAAGACAGGAACGCTCTAATTTCTGAAACTCGTCCAGGAAAATGTAACAATGTTCTTATCTCATGAGGAAGCTAGCAAACTAGAGCTTGTCATAACACCTATGATTAAATGTATTGAGTTAATATTGAATTCTTGTTAAAGATTAATTTAGCTGGAAGGGTTTTCAAATCCTCTAATTCATTGGCTGTATAGGCAGAGATGTATGGACATTATCAAGTCTGGTATTTTTCCTTACAAAGGTGGAAACTACCAAAAGGATCATCCATAAGCAGAGTTACAAAGCAGAAATAACCACAATCACACTGACATAATGGGAATATAGAAACAGAAGCTGCATAAAATGACATCTCATTGATCAGCATAAGCATGCAAATAAGATCAGGCTTTTTTATCAGTACAAGAATGCAAAATAGATCAGGATTTTTGAAATTTAATTCACATTTAAGAGGTGTGAGCCTGATCTAAATTTCATTGGCTTTTTGACATTTGTAAAATTCTTTAATGATTGCAACTTATCCTTTTTCAGGCCCAACTACACGGTTAAGGGTATCCATAATCCATAAGATGCACCAAATAACAACAAATACTAAATAATTTTGGGAGGTGACCATACATGGATCAATAGACAGGGGCATCCTCTCATGCTCATTTTCAGTGACTGATCTTTCTTTGAACACCTTATAGTGAAACAACGTCATAAGAACATGCTCCACATACCTGCAACATGCATAAGATAGGAAGGCTCTAATTTATGAAACTCATCCAGGAAAATGTAACAATGTTCTTATCTCATGAGGAAGCTAGCAAACTGGAGCTTGTCATAACACCTATGATTAAATATTATATCTTGTATAGAACTTGAATGTGTATATTAAACAAGGTTTTGATAGATATACATTGTATACGTCTCATATTTTTTCTACATAACAAAACTAATTTTTTTCTACCCAAACTTATTGGTGAACACTATACTCTACCATCGGGGATAACAACAGGAGAGAATATAAATAAAATCATTGAAAATGAGGAAGAAATAAATAACAATTAAGGGATAACTAAAAGTAGAAAATCAATTGATTAAAACAATTAATATAATTGAAAGAAACAATAAATAAAATTGATGTAACAAGTTAATATTGAAATTGAAATCAAATCTTTTACAAATGGTAATAACAAGGAAAGAAATTCCTAACATAGAAATGACATTGTAATCTACAGAAATTATGACAGGAAGGAATTTCCTTTACGGGATTCTTCAAAACAATAATGATGCCCAAATAACAAAAATCAAGACTCGGAGAACATCATGATCACTTGATAACCGCAACAGTAAATAATGGGTGATGTGAAAATTCGAATGACACCCTCGGAAAATTACCACCTTGACCTGCAAAGCGAATGACATTAAGTGTTATTCTGTTTTTCTCTGCCACATGCTCCAATTGCTAAATTTCATGTAATTTCGCGGAGCCCTTGGGAAAATAATGTCTAAGCTTGTTCAAATCCTTCTGGACATCTTCAAAATAATCAAACTGCATCTGTGTCTGAAAGAATCCAAATCCCATAAAACAAGAAGAGTCAACTATTTTGAAACTTCACTGACCAATGCAAGGCTATACTTTTAAACCCTAATAACCATTCTCTTGACATAAATTATTAAAATCAATCAAATTGATGTCGCACATATCAACAACAGCAATTGAAAGGAGGTTTTGCATATAATGAGAAACACAAATTACTAAACTAATCATAGTAAGATAGGCTAGATTTGTACAGCTTGTTGATTGCTTGAATTGAAAGTACGATAATGGCTCGGGCACTTGTGACTTCTGTAGTAATTCAAAAGTCTGAATGAATCTCTATATACAAGAATAAAAAATCACTTCGAGAATAATATTGAGGTTTAACAAAAAGGAATCTCAAGATGATAAAGATACAAGTAAGATGTTCCCTCAACCCACATAGAGTACAAGAATGACACAATAATTAATAATTAATAAAGAAAATTTTGTTTAGCAAACAAATTATCAACAAACCTCCTGTTCTGTGTTGAATATAGCTGGACAATGAACAAATTTGTGGTCATTGATCAAGGCAGCAAGCATCTGACAGAACATGACAAACCAAACACAACATCATAATCATACACTAATCAATTTTGTCCTATTTATCAGAAGAGAAAATTATTCCCACAAGAAAAACTTCAAAAAAATATCTTTTAATGGAAAAGCATTGTTTAGTCATACCCATGTAAGTCCTTTGCTAAGATGAATACAACTATGCAATAGCAATATACTGGGGTGAAAGTCAAATCTCCTTTTCTGCCTCCTTGCCCCTTTCCTTTTCCCCTTCTTTTTGGTTGATGATGATAAGAACAGAGTGATTCCTTCCTTATGATCCTACGGAGGCAACGCAAAAGGTCACCACATGATCTTGTATGCAGCTATGTTGTACCATGACATGGATTATGCATATGCCCCTCTTAATTGCAAATTAGGGCACTAATGACCTCCACATTCCAAGAGGTAAAGATGCAACTAACCCTCAAACTACTCAGGGTTTTACCATGCTCAAAGAGATAACGATTCAAGTCAATATGATGATAATGAATATGAGATAAGATGCACCAAATAACAACAAATACTAAATAATTTTGGGAGGTGACCATACATGGATCAACAGACAGTGGCATCCTCTCATGCTCGTTTTCAGTGACTGATCTTTCTTTGAACACATTATAGTGAAACACCTGAAGTTTTGTTTCACAGGAAATCCAAATCCATATTTTTTGTTTCTAATGGAAAATACCTGAAGTTTTCAATGTCACCTTAAAGATCTCCCTCTGCTAATTTGGTTCGATCTTGTTCCAACTTCCAAGTAAGCATCTCTCCACCTAAGAAAGAAAAAACCGCAACTAATTTTAATGGATTTCTATAAAAGACAACATCATCAATTCAACACATTAAAAAAAAATGAGACTGGACTTCAGTCAATTGAATACCAAGGAACTGTTTTTTTCGACTGAGAAAAAGAAAAAGAAAAAGGAAGCTATTTCTTTTGTAATATATATCATCCTTTTTTATTGTGTTCTCTTGTATTACTAATGCTCTGAAGATTTGCTCCTGACCCAGTGAAGTTGTTACTATAAGTGTGACGTGGAAAACCCATCGCAATCAAGGAACAGTCCAGGAATTGGAGTGGATTCAAATTGTTTTTATACATCAAAGCCTTCTTATGTTGATTTGAACAAGTTTCATCATTGGGGCTTTCCTCCACTGAAACAGATGTTGACTGATCTGAATTAGCTTCATTGCACTCTGTCATTTCAGTATCTTCCCCATCTAAAACATATATTATCCGTGGTATGGTAGATGTTTGGTTCTGAGCTGCTTCTGCCAATCCCTCGTAGCAATCCAAGAGACATTTTGCAATGCCAACATCAGCTTCTATATTTTTGTCATCAATTCCTCCTGGGAATTTTCTCATGATAATTTTGGATTGATCATATATGTTCTTCATTTTACCAATTAAAGAACCATCACTTCCAATGTTATGATTGGAACTATCACTTCTATCACTTTCCACGCAGGATCCCATCAATATTGAAAGGAGATCTGGATACTGTTTCATAGCTGTCAACAGGGATACCAGCTGATGATAGAGCTTGTTCCTTGCACATATGTCTAACATGGAATCATTGATCATAAAGTATTCTAAAACTCGGTTAAGAATATTTTCCTGACTCAGAAGAACATAGGCTGATAAACCTAAGAAAGGATGAGACCCATGAGACTGTTCCATAGCTTTGTTGTTAAGAATATTTGTTAATGATGTCAACAGAGTTTTTTCCCGATAGTCGAGTTCCTTTTCAACATTTCTCATTTTCTCGTCAGGGTTAGTTTCACTTCTGCAACCACCAAATCCAATACCAGCACTCCAGACAGTTTTCTTCCCATGATTTGTTCTATCAAAAGGGGACCAATAGCCACCCATTGATACTGTAGTTGTCCATTCATGATCAAAATCATGAGGTGCAATGCTAAGGTTGCTGTTAGATTTAACAGTTACTGGGGTATACTCAATAGAGCTAACAACTATTGTGGTGTAGCCAGAGTTAACAATTTATGTGGGATAGTCATCAGAGTTACCAGTTTCTGTAGCATACTCATGAAAGTTGACATTTCCAATTGTGTACTCATTAGAGTTGGCATTTACTGTTGTATACTCATTAGAGTCGACATTTACTGTTGCATACTCTTTAGAGTTGACATTTCCTGCTGCATACTCGTTAGAGTTGACATTTCCTGTTGCATACTCGTTAGAGTTAACAATTCCTTTGGTGTACTCAGTATGAATTGATTCAATATCTGCCATTATCCCATAGATTCTGTAGTTTTCTGCTTCCCTGCAAACATGACTACCTCTCCTTCCTTTTCTTTCAGACTGGGAATTGGACAACCCACATGCAGCACACCAAGAAAAGTCACATTCTGTACATACACAAAAGACTAGAGTATGCACATTTCCATCCCTTAGTAGACTCTCCAATTGATTTACAGCATCATCAGTCTTTTCCTTCCCTGTAAAACCTCTATTCAGTTTGGAAACTGATGAAAGAAAAGAAAATAAAGGAAAATAATTCAATTATCTATGTAAATTTGTGGTAGTTCTGGATGAAGAGGACCATAAAATAACAACTGATTCATCTTCCCTTGCTATCTATATTCATCAAAAAGGAGATAATCCTCTAGATTTAAATTTCCAGTTTGCAAGCTTGAAATCATGATTTATTTCCCCACTCTGTTAAAACATAAAAGCAGCATACCTTTTCCTTTGCTGGAAGACATCCTCATAGATAATATTTCCTTCTTCTGCTGACACCTGATACAATTGATCATATTCGACCTCGCCATTGAACCGTAAATATTTTTGTAAGCAATCCACAGTGAATTCTCATAGTTTTGCACAGTATCAATCCCAGGCCCCAAACAAATAAAGTTTTTTCATGGGTCAGCAACATGTTTATTTGAGCTAATGTCTCACTATAAATCATAGTGAGTGGAACTGGAAGTGGTACAATTTTTCCAACTCTTAAATTATTGAGATGGAAATCCATGCACTATAAGCAGGGAACCCCCTACCAAGTCTCTCACCCCTCTTCCTCAATTCATGCAATCTCAATGGAGAGAGGGAGGCCACGACATAGATCCACCCAAGCCATGAAGGAGAGGCAAGAGTGTCACCAAAATTAGCCACACAACTCTCCTACAACCCTCATTAAATGATAAATTCCTGAATCTTGTGCTAGTTGGGATGATGTTGTAACTCGTACATCACATGGAACCAACAAATGATGGGTAGAGGCCATCCAATAATGATAAAAATGATCCTGGCATCCCCATGCAGACCTAATCACAACAACAACTTTAATGAATCTTCTCAATGTTTGTTGTCATTCCATTTTATGCCTTAAAAACAATATTTTGCGGGAAATTCAATTTTTATGTTGTATGGCTAAGTGGATTTTTTGGGGACACTCAATTTGAATGTCATGTTAACCATACTACATCAATATGAGCTTCCGGCATACGATTATGGATATATTTAGGGTGAAATCGACATTGAAAAGTTTTCCATTGTGCATCAATGGTTCATGTATATTATATGACATGGACTCTACATTAAGGAGTCCATCATTCAGCATCCACAGTTCACAAGTATCATATCCATATGGGTAC
>LPNX011102034.1:77418-108616 GCA_001517045.1 Pseudotsuga menziesii | reverse complement strand
TTAGAATGAGAACCTATATAATGTCCTTAGGTGCTGATGTTTGGGATGTAGTAGACATTGGCTATGTAAAGCCAGTTGTGCTAGCCTTCAGAGATGATAAGCTGGAGTTTAGTTTTAATGCAAAAGAAATGAACGCTATCCTTAGTGGTATTGCAAAGGCTGATTTTGTTAAGGTGATGCATCTTGAATCTGCGAAAGAGATGTGGGATAAACTTGTAAGCAGTTATGAAGGAAATGAGAAAGTAAAGGATGCCAAACTGGAGACATATTGACTAAAATTTGAATAGATAAAGATGAACGAGGATGAGAATGTCATTAAATATTTCTTAAGAATAGAAGAGACTGTGAATGCTATGAAGGGTATTGGTGAAAATATTGATGAAGCATATGTAGTTTAGAAAAGTTTAAGATCTTTTCCAGAATATTTAATCCCATAGTTTCTGTAATAGAAGAATTGAGTGATCTTAAAACTATGCCTATTGACCAAATTCTAGGTACTTTGACAGCCTATGAAATGAGGACTGGTAAATATAAAGCCACCACTAGAGAAACATCTTTTAAAGCATATAAGAACACTGATTCTGAAATGGATGTGACTGAGGAAAGATTTGTAAGAAGGTTCAAGAAAGGATCAGGTAAATACAAAGGCAAGATTCCCTTTAAATGTTTTAACTATGGTAAGATAGGCCATTTTTCATCTAAATGTCCCCATAAGAAAAAGAGGCAGATTTATGATGACGACAAAAACTATACAGTAAATAAATACAATAAAGAGGCTAAATATAAAAAGAAGAGCTTGTGTGTAAATGATGCTGATTCTTTAGATGAAACATACAATGATTCATCTTGTGAAGATGAATTGAATAAATTTATGCTTATGGCCATAGAATATTTTGGAAATGAATATATAGGAAGTGACCTGAATGAAGAATAATCTATGGTTGATATGGAAGGTGAACTAGTCAGTTCTTTGGAGGATATTGGCAAACTCAGACTAAAGAAGAGGAAACAAAAACAATTATTGATGTAGTATGAAAAGAATGGTAAAGAACCAAGTGAATATATTTTCTTTGTTAAAATTGGAGTTAGAAGAGGTAAAGAAAATAGAATATATACTAAAACAACAATTAACAGAAGGGAAAAAGAGATGTGAAGCTTTGGAAGAAGAAGTAGTGACAACTAGGAAAGAATTGGAGAAATTTCAAGCGTTGTATCACCAAAATCTGTCAAGTATTAAAGGTTCAGAAGAACTGAAAAACATTATGAGTAAGCAAAGGTCCCCATGGTTAAAAATAGGTCTTGGCTATGAATAAGGTTCAAGCAACAAATAATCAGAATGCGAACATACTATGCAAAAAAAAGGAAATGAAGCAAGTACCAGAATAAAAAATACAGATAAAAATTATCAAACAAGGAATGCTTAGAAACA
Organism: Pseudotsuga menziesii; assembly: GCA_001517045.1. NCBI lineage: Eukaryota > Viridiplantae > Streptophyta > Pinopsida > Pinales > Pinaceae > Pseudotsuga > Pseudotsuga menziesii. The sequence continues at coordinate 107,187 of LPNX011102034.1, read as the reverse complement.
AAGTCAACAAAAGGGAATATAACCAAGATTCAGGTACCGATTTTTTTTCAATGGTTACTGTTATTGTTGTTCTAATTTTGGCCACAAAGCTGTAGACCGTGCTTTTAAATTTTAGAAATATGCAATCAAAGAATAGTCAATTGCTGTAGTATATAACAAGACAGTCATCAAGTAAACAAGAACTACATACAGCTCAAAGAATAACCCATGATAGATATAACAAATCTTTTGATCTACTGTACAATGAGACTGAATGTTATGTTTGTCATAATTTTGTACACAAGGCTTCAAACTGTCATTTGAAGGATTACAAAACAGACCCAAGAGTGAATTACTCTGCTGAAAGTGCTAAAGTTTGGAAGAAGAGAGAAAATAACAAATGTGGCTTAGTGCTTCCTGTTCAAAGGAAAAAAGTACCTTGGCATATTGGCAGTGGATGTTCCAAACACATGACTGGTGATAAAAGTAAGTTTTTGTCTCTAAGTGAAAATAAATAAGGAAATGTAACTTTTGGAAATGATGCTCCAAGGAAAATCAAAGGAAAATAAATGCTGAAGTTGCGTAATGGAAAAGGGAAAGCGCAAGATGCGGTGTTTGTAGATGGGCTAAAACATAATATTCTTAGTGTCAGTTAGGTTTATGAAAGAGGATGTGAAGTTGTTTTCACTTCTAAATATTGCAAGATAAAATATGCACCCTCGGGACAGTTGGTTGCAAAAGGCATAAGAACATAAAACAATGTCTATGTCTTGAAAGAAGGAAAAGAAGAATGTCATCTAAGAAAGTAGTATGAAATCTGGCTTTGGCATAGGATACTTGGACATTTAAACTTTGATCATATAATACATGTTGTGATCAATGGGGTAGTAAAATATCTTCCAAAAATATCAAATCCATATAACTCTGTTTGTAAACCTTATCAAATGGGAAAATTGATTTGCAAACAATTTAAATCCAAGAACTTCACATCAACAGACAAACCTCTTCAGTTAGTACATATGGATTTGTGTGTACCATCAAGAAAAGAAGGCATAAGAAGAAAAATATATTTTATTTTGGTCATGGATGATTATTCTAGACCCACATGGGTTGCTTTTCTAAAAGAAAAATCTGAAGTGCTTGAAAAGTTCAAAATTTTCAAGGCTCTAATTGAGAATCAAACATGAAAGAGATTGAAGGAAATAAGATCTGATAGAGGGGGAGAGTTCAGTTTAGGAGACTTCAAATAGTTTCGTGATAAACATGGAATTAAAAGAGAATACACTATTCCAGGGAATCCACAACAGAATGGAGTAGTTGAGAGACATAATAGGCTAGTACAACAGATGGGAACATCAATGATGAATGAAAGGAATATTTCATAGACATATTGGGTAGAGGTAATTCACACAATTGTCCATATTGTTAACAAATCTCACTTAAGGACAAACAATGATAAGACACCTTATGAACTATGGTTTGGAAGACCTACTTCTATCAAACACTTTAAATTCTTTGGAAGTCAATGTTATATTAAAAATAATGATGAACGTATTGGCAAGTATGATGACATGGCTGATGAAGGTATATTTTTAGGATATGCTTTAAACAGTAAATGATACACTTGTTATAATATGAGGCTGCATAAATTGGTTGGTTGTATTGGAATTAAAATCGATGAAGGAATCCTTGTAAAAGATACTCAAATAAGAGTGTTCAACCAAATACAAATGATACAATTGAAGACAAGGAAGAACAGGTCCAAGAATTAGAAAATAAAATTCAGAGTCAGATAATGAAAGTGCAAACAACTAGGAAGATTCAAGAAAGCATACAAAAACCAAACCACCTTTTAGAATCGTTCAAAAGAATCATCCTGAAAATTAGATAATTGGTGACAAGGATAAAGGAGTTCAGACAAGAAGGAAGTTGATTAAAGCTTCAGAACAATATCAGATTGCTTTCCTATCTATGATGGAACCTAAGAATTTTGAAGGAGCTAGTGGATGAATATTGGATTAAATCCATGAATGAGGAGCTTGATCAGATTGAGAAGAATAATACTTGGGATTTGGTTCCTATACCTGCAAATAAAAATGTAATAGGATCCAAGTGGGTGTTTAAAAAAAAGATGAATGAACAATGACAAATTGTGAGTAATAAAGCTTGATTGGTTTGTAGGGGTACACACAAATTGAGGGACATGATTTTGATGAAAATTTTGCACCAGTGGCAAGATTGGAAGCTATCAGAATCTTTCTTTCCTATGCCAGTCATAAGAACTTCAAAGTGTATCAAATGGATGTTCATTCATATTTTCTCAATGGATATGTAGAAGAAGAAGTCTATATAGAGAAACCTGAAGGGTTCTAACTGACAGACAATCCTGACAATGTCTGCAACCTGAAGAAGGCTCTATACGGATTGAAAAAAGCACCAATATCCTGGTATTGTAGACTGGATAAATATCTATAGGACAAAGGATTCAAGAAAGGTACTATTGACAGTAACTTGTATATCAAATCTGAAGGTGATAATCTATTAGTTGTTTTAGTGTATGTGTATGACATTATTTTTGGATTCACTAATGATTCTTTTGTTCAGTGGTTTTCTAATTCCATGCAATCATATTTTGAGATGTCAATGATAGGAGAATAGTCATTCTTTCTTGGTCTTCACATTATTCATAGTTCTAAAGGTTTATTTCTCTCCCAAGAGAAGTATTTGAAGGAAATGTTGAAGAGATTTCAGATGGAATATTCGTCACCTATTAGTACACCTATGGTTGTTGGCTGTAAAATCAGTAAGGATGATCTCTCACCTGATGTTGATCAAAGAACATATCGGTCAATGATAGGAAGTCTCTTATACATCACAACATATCGTCCTGATATAATGCAAGCTTTTGGAATGGTAGGAAGATTTAAATATTCTCCTAAGAAAATTCATTTGGTGGTTGTTAAGAGGATATTTAAATATTTGAAGGACACAATGACTTATGGTATCTGGTATCCTAGAATTCTGAATCTCCAGTTAACTGCATATTCATATGATGATTGGGAAAATTGTTTGGATGAAAGAAAGAGTACAAGTAAAGGTGCATTTTTCTTGGGTGATTATTTAGTTGCATGGTTGAGTAAGAAGCAAGGATCGATATCTTTATCCACTATAGAAGATGAATACATTGCTGCTGCAACATGTTGTACACAAGTACTATGGATGACCCAGACATTGGTAGACTTGGAGGTAAAATATGTTGATCCCATTCCTCTCCATTGAGATAATACTAGTGCCATTAGTATGTCCAAAAATCTATTCCTTCATTCCAAGACTAAACAAATACCTATTAAGTATTACTTCTTAAGGGAGCACGTTGCAAACATGGTGGTTGAATTGAATTTTATTCCTTCTACAGAACAGATTGTTGATATCTTCACCAAACCCTTACCAAAGACACAATTTGAGTATCTATGCCAAAATATGGGCATCATATCTTATTCCAACTAACATGTCCAATTTGATAGGGGGAGTTGTGATATAGAATTTTCTTTGACATTGATGTCAAAGGGGGAGAAGTTGTTTTTGCTACATATGATAAAATCTTGGTGATTACAAGTACAACATGCATCCAGAATTTGAAGGTTTCCATCAATGCCAAAGGGGGAGATTGTTGGAATTATGATAGGTATTGTGATGCATATGAAAATAGATCAGATTGTGATATGGTTTTCATTGATGGAAAAACATAGAATATGATCCAGATAAGAAAAATAATTAGAAAAATAAGAAAAAGACTTAGAAGAATCGACGATTTGTACAGAGATACGAAGGTCAAGAGTAAACCCACAAAGTTTGAAAGAAAACATGATGAACAGATCCGACGGTTAGGAGTGAACCCGAAAAGAAATAAGTGGTTCAAAGGAAAGCAGAAGGTGGAATGTTGAAGATGAGAAATACAAGTCTAAAATAATATGGGTTTTCGTAACTTGGAGTCTGCCAGCAGAAAACGAAAGGAGGAAAGAAGATGGCAGAAAGTGGAAGGTAGAATGTGGAAAATGAGAAATCAAAGTTAAATAATATGGGTTTTCACAACCTGAAGACCGCCAACGGAATGCAAAAGGAGGAAATCAAACGGCGGAAAGAGGAAGGAGGAATGCGAAAGATGATAAATAAAAGTAAAATAATGATGGTTTCTGCAACCCAGACTCCGCCAGCGGAATGCAGAAGGAGGAAAGCGGACGAAAAAAAGAGAAAGGAAGAATTTGTAAGATGATAAATCAAAGTCTAAAATAATATGGGTTTTCGCAACCCGGTTTTCTCCAGCGGAAGGTGGAAGGAGTCTTGCATCATATGGGTTTTCACAACACGAAGTCAGCCCTGCGGAATGTGGAAGGCAGAAAGCAAAAATTATGGAAGTTGTTTAAACAAATTTGGAAAACCCAAGATCTGCAATCCGCATCTGATCTAAAATCGACGATTGGGAAATGGTGCAAAATAAATCGACGGTGCGGAAGGATTTTATGGAAAATGATTTGTGGAAGCAGGTGTTTTTTAAGTCCTATTCCATATCAATGGTCAGTAGAGAGGACGCACGAAATCGATGGAGCAGAAGGAGTTTGTGGAAAAGGATGTGCAGAATTAGGTGTTTGTTAAGTCCTATTTCAGATCAATGGTCAGTGGAGAGGCCACATGAAATTAATGACACAAAATAAGTCCCGCAGAAAGAAGCCTGCGAAACTAGAACTGCGATAACTCTGATTTGTTGGAAAATGGGAAATTGCAAAGATGCATTGCAGAAAATTATGATTACATGTCAAATGGACTCCTTGTCTTTCATAAGGCATTGAATGGTTTTGATCAGTTACGAAGATTAACAGTCAGGCATATGAACAGGTGAAGGGTTTAAAGATTGATACATATAATAGGATGTAGGTGAAGAGCAGTTAGTGAGCTCTCTGCAGGAAGAGAGATGGTGCATGGACCGTCGTAGAAGTGGGGATTGTAGAATGAAAGAGGACTGTGAGTCCTTTCAACAATATCCAGAACAAAGACAATGCGAGGAACCAAGGTGCATAAGAAAATGCAAAAGTAGATCAGAACAGAGCTAGTATGCATTGTTATATCTTTTTTTCTCCATACTATAATGAAAATGTTTGAATCTAAGGAACAAGGGTGGTAGGGTATTTCTAGGAAAAAACATGATGTCTTCTCTGTACAAGTTGGAGCCTCTACAAGTGGAAGTTGGTGCTTCCACTGAGTAGTAGCTGGAGAATTTTATTTTAGTGGGTGCCAAAAAAAAACATAAGGGTTGGTGCTCTCCACAAGAAGGAATTTGTAAATAAAGGTTGTAGCCTCATTTGAGTAAGTGCTCAAATAAGGATGAATATTTGTCTGTCTCTATCATGTGTGTGTGATTGATGATCATCATTCCTTTTGTTATACCTGCTGCATTATCATAACTATAAATCTATAATAAGTAATAATGTTTTAAATATTGAAAATGGTTTAAGATCTAGAAATAACTGATTCACCACCCCTCTGAGTTATTTGATTAATTTCAACATTATGTACTATATATATGCCAAGAGACTATGTATTCATATCATCAATTCAATTATAAAAAAGATATTTATTTATCTAATAAGATAAATATGTAAGGTGTTACCTTACAAGTGGTATTAGAGTGGGTTTTTCTCTTAACCTAGGGAGAGAAGAAAAAAGGAAAAAAGAAGGAAACATAAATAAAATAAAGTAAAAAGTAAAAAAGGAAGGCTATCAACAAACCAATTCATGGTTTTATAAAACCAGTCCATGGTTACATTTTCTAATTCTCCCTCTCCAATCTCTCTTCCAAATATCTCCCATCTCCATACTCCCATCCGAAACAATATAAATATGAGAGAATATATTATTATTATTGATAATAATTATTATTTTAATATTATAAACCCCCCACATCAAAAAAAACCATATAATAATAATATCAATATTACAGTATTACTATTATCAATTATTATTATTATTTTTTAACAGAAACTAAAAAAGGGTTTGTATAAAAGCTAGCTGTGCACAGCCATTCATTACTGTAAGGATATTATAATGTGTTCATGCATACCAAAAGGGCTGCACATAGAGCCTATCCATGAGATTTTCCAAAAAACTTCTTACATCATTTGTTCAAAACATCTAATACTGTTGGTAGTATATACCCGAACATACTGATTACATATTAAAAGACAAAAAAACATTCAGTCATAACTAAAAACCGGAATTAAGGGTTGCCTCTGTTGCTTCTTGATTGTGCTACGGACTCCTCTTCCATTGGCTGCACGGCTTCAACATTGTCCCCAAAAGCTTTGCTGCTCTGATTCATGGCCATGAAGCATTGAAGGTCCTCTTGAATCCTATCGACTTTGCCCATGATTTCACGAAGATTGCTTTCATTGTCATCTATGCGGGAGTCATGATTGCTAATCTGAAGGGAAGTGTAACTCACTGTTTTGCTCATTCTCTTCACTTCCCAGGCCATTTCTTTATTGTCCATTACACTTATGGCAATTAGTTCATACATTCTCCGCAGATTCTTCTTAATGTCCATAATACCTAGGTTTTCGCCCGACTGTGCCATTTTGCTTACCTTTGTCAAAATGTTGACTCTTTCCAACTGATTGTGAATGGTGGAACTGTCAGGTTCACAGATTTGGTACGCAGCCTGAAGATGAATAATGCAGAGGATGAGCGCAAGAAGCTCCTTGTGCAGTGAAAACTCTCCTTGATCACGACAAACCAGGGTGCCCACCGCGCCTTCCTGCCACCCCGAGCAGTGACAACCTAAAACTACACCGCGTCCCCAATTACCAGAAATTGTGGAGAAACCTGAGCCGAGAGTGACTGTTTGAGACACTGTGAGATGGCTGCATGAACAGATGGAGAAGGCTGCAAGTGTGAGCCGTTCCTTTACTACAGAGTGAATGTAAGGGAGAGCCTTCCATGGGAGGTCTTGCAACCCCCCTTCTCCAATTCCTGAGACAATCTTCAAAAGGATTCGCAGAGCTTCGTGCAGCCCGGGGTCGATAGTTGAAATGGTATGGAGAGCCATATCACTTCCAAGAGAAGACATGGAGTAAAGGTGGAAGAGACTTTGTGCGTGTGAGGAGGTAATGCCATTAACCCGAGGCTTGAAGTCTATTAATGCTGCATTGACCAAGAGATGGAGGGAGCTGTTAATGTGCCATGCGGCCAGGGACAAAGGACTTTCACTTAAATGAAGAGCGCCGGCAGATGGCATCTCGAGGTGGAGGCCAGAAGCAAGGAGGCGCTGGGTGAGGGGGAAAGGTAAGGTTGGAGGGATAAGAATATGGGGAGGGGGGAGGGATAAGGTTAGGGAGAGGGGATAAGCACGACTAAGGGGGGGGAGTAAGATAAAAAGGAGAAGGAGAGGAGGGGGGCCAAAACGGCAAGTGAAAAAATGAAAGAAGGAAGGATTATTCGAGAGGTTGATCCTGATATTATGGCCATACAAAGGGTACTTTTTTAACATGAGTGAATGGTGTTGATTGGGGATAGTCCATGACCGCATTATGGAATATGTTTGAGAATGATAGGGTTCCCATTTTTCCTGTAATGGCCTTGCGGGAGAGAGGCCCCCAAATTAGCCATTATGTCTGCAGCAGAGTTGTTGAGCCGAAGAATGTGAAGAGGCTTATAGGAGTTGAGCATAAGGAGCTTTGATTTTTTATACAGGCATAGGCAATTGACAGCTCCCATGGGGTATCCATTGATCAGTTTAGAGATAACATGCTTTGAGTCTCCAAAGATTAGAACCTTTCGATAATTTTGAGAATGAAGAAGCTGCAGGCCTTGAAGAAGCGCTAGCCACTCAGCCTCATTATTAGTTTTATTCCCTAGCCCCCCAGCAAAGTTTAGTTCTATTTGTCCTCCGGGATCCAAGAGGATCCCCCCCACTCCTGCCAACCGTAGATTGATTTTTGAGGCACCATCAAAGAAGTAAGCATAGGAATTCTGCTCCCTGACCCAAGCTTTGAAATCTTTGCTGGGTAAGAGAATTTCCCAAGGGAAGGATCTACAAGCTGCTGTTGCTCTGAGAGTGATGTTTTTGTACTGAAGGGAGCTCCTCTCTTTTAGGAAGCTTTTGCACCATGAGGAGTAAGGATCTGGAATGGACTCTTGCTCAGGAAAACTGATGCTGTTCGAGGCAAACTTTTCTGCAATCATTCCTATGGTTTTAGCTGCTATTCGGCCTGGAACTGCTTTCTGTTCTTTGAAAATAGCATTATTCCGGGTGAGCCAGAGTTTCCAGCAAATATTCTTGGGGATAGAGGCCTAGAGGCGACTTAAGATTGGTTTCTTACTTAACGAGACAGGAAAGTGAGTATTCCAATCTTTGAAGAGTTGAGCTGCCGAGCCAGAGAGGTTTATGTCCAGACCTGAAGGAAGAATAGTTCTCTAGGATATTAGAGAGGTTTTGCATTGAAAGAATATGTGGCTGGTGGTCTCTTCATTAGAGTTACACAGTGGGCACTGGGAAGGTCCATTGATGCCTCTTTTTCTCAAGTTTTCCGCTGTGAGGAGCTTATTATGCAAAAGGGTCCAAATGAAAATGTTCACTTTAGGAACACAATCATTGTGCCATACCTTTTTCCATATCTTATCTTCTCCGATTGGTTCCTTGGATATTTTTTGGTATCCTTATTTGACATTGTACTTCCCAGCTTTTCCCCAACCGATATGGTCCTTCGCTGTGATACGCGTTGGGGACAGGCCATGAAGGGAGGAGAAGAGAGAGTCTGCCGCGTTAGCCAGAGGGGCTGGCGGAGATAATTACTTCCATCCTGACCAATGTCCCTTCCTATCCCATTGAGAGAGGTCGTAGAGGGTGGTGATCCCCTGCTCGCTCGCCCATTTAGCTAAAGGTGCCTGCCTTGGTAGCGATGAACGAGGTGGAAGTCCCAGGATATTACTTCTCCAAATGTTGATCTTTTTCCCATTTCTGGGAATCCAGTAGCAGTCTTCCTTAATCGTACTGAGCGAGGCTTTGCATAATTGCCATAGGGTAGTGCCTTTGCCTACCCACGCATTATCCATTCTTTTTGATCTGGGCCTCCTTATGTATTTTTTCCTGATGACTTCCTTCCACCATTCCTTTCTTCATGTGACTAGTCTCCAAACCATTTTAGCTCCCATGGCTCTGTTCATTTACTCCGGATCTCTGATGCCTAAGCTGCCTTAGCTTTTATCTTTTTTGACCGTGTCCCAATTTACCAGGTGGAATTTTTTTGTCTGGACCTTTCCTCCCTGCCACAAGAATTTTCTGATTTCTTTACATATGCTGCTCATTACTTTTTTAGGAGCAAGGACCATAGAGCTCGTGTAAATGGGGTAAGAGGAGAGGATGGATCGGATTAGGACCGTCTTTCCTGCTAGATTTAACCATTTAGAGCCCATGGACTGGGTTTTGGCTTTGATTTTTTGAATGACCAGGGTCCACATTGAAGAGACTAAAATCTTCTTGACAATGGGGATGCCTAAATAGACGAAGTGGGTCCAGGTAGGATTGGATTTGATCTGCAGAATTTGAGATATGCGACAGAGAGTTGTTGTTGGGCAATTCCACCCATATATTTGACATTTATTCAAGTTTACTGAGCTTCCTGAGGATTGGAGAAAAAGTTCAAGGGGACTGAGGAGGTTCCTAGCAATCTATATGGAGGCGATTCCAAGCAGGATAGTGTCATCAGTGAATAATGCATGGTTGATAGGGGAAACTCCGCTTCTGAAAGACAGGCCTGGAAGAGTTCCTTCAGTTTGAAGTCTTATCATTTTTCTGCTAAGGGAGTCAGCCACCAGGATGTAAAGGAAGGGGGATAGTGGGCATCCTTGCCTTACTCCATGAGTGGCTTTAAAAAACTTTGAAGGTCTTCCATTAATGAGAGGGGCTATCCAGGGAGAGGTGATACAGGATTGAACTTGTTTGATGAAGACATTGGGAAACCCAAATTTTTGGAGGACCAGGATGATAAAGGTGTGTCTCAACGTATCGAATGCATTTGCCAGATCTAATTTAATGGCCATTCCAGGTTCACCCCTCTTGTTACTGGAATGAATTTCCTCCTGGACCATGAGGATGTTATCACTAATTTGTCTGCCTGCAATGAAGCCACCCTGATTAGGAGAAATAAGAGAGGGGACAATTTGCTTGAGTCTTAGGGACAACACTTTGGAGAAGATTTTGTACGACGTGTTGCACAAGGAAATGGGGTGAAAACTTTTAATGGTGGTGGGGTTATGCTCTTTTGGAATCAAGGCCAGAAAAGTGGAATTGGTGGCTCCTCCCATGTTACCTTTTGCCATCCAAGAGATGAGGTGCATCAGATATTTCTTGATAAGGGACCAAAAAGTTCTATAAAAACAAATAGGGAAGCCATCCGGGCCTGGAGCTTTGTTCGGGTGTAGGCTCCAGATGGCTTTCTTGACTTCATTTTATGATATGGGCGATTCAAGCCTAAGACTTTCCTCGGGACTGATGAGGAGGGGAATGTCAGAAACCATTTCCTCCATGATACGATGGGGTACATGCTCCTCATCATTATACAGATTTTCAAAAAAAGCTCTTAGCTCAACGCTGATGGCCGCTTGCCCTTGGATGAGACTGCCATCCTCAGCTTTGAGCTCTCTCAATGTGTTCCAACGTTTCCTGTCTCTACATTGGTTTTAGAAATATTTGGTGTTCTGGTCTCCCCCTTTGATCCATAGGATGCGTGAGCGGAGCCTTCAGCCTTCCTCTTCTTGTCTTAATATTTTCTGCAATTTTGTTTCCATCTCTATCTCCTTCATGAGGTGCTCCTTGGTGATCGAGCTCATTTCCATTTCAGCTTGGAGGGTTTCCATGTCCTTGGTAATTTTTTCCTTTTGCTGGGCTGGTTCTTGAAATTGGTTCTTGACCCACGCTTTAAGGGCTGCCTTGACTCTCTTCAGCTTTTGTTCCCATGAGAAAGCCGGAGATCCTGGTATGAAGCATCACCAGGTGGAAGAAATAATGTCTTTGAATCCTTCAGACTCCAACCAAATCCGATTTAATTTGAAAGGAAGCGGCCCCATATTTTCCTCTAGCGAAAAAAAGAGACTTATAGGCTTGTGATCAGAGACAGCAGAGCATAATATTTTCGTTTCCGGGTAAGAAGTGATGAGATGAGTGCTTACCAGGAATCGATCCAATCTGGCTGCAATATGGCCTGGTCCTACTCGCTTATTACTCCATGTGAAGATACCATTTTTAGGTTTGATGTCTGTGAGCCTCCACTGTGAAATGAGGTCTTCCAGCCTTTCCCCATAAGGGTCTCTTACCTTTACTCCTCCTCTGCGCTCTTCTGGAGAGATGGTTACATTGAATTCCCCTACAATAAAACATGGAAGAAGCTTTTTATCTTCACATTGCTACTCTAGCGAGTCCCAAAAGCTGTCCTTCTGAGCGTTCAAAGTTGGGCCATACACGTTGCCGATCCAATTTTTTTTTTTACTTTCTTTGCTTTCAAGCTTTATGAGTAGCCAATTTATATTTTCTATGGATGTGATCATTTCATACTGATCATTGTTCCACCAACAAAGTAGCCCTCCAGAGGCTCCATTTACGTTGGTGTCAATGCCTGTTCCTTTTGACCAAAGGCTTTTGACTGTTTCTATGTTGTCTTCAGCTGATTTTTTTGTCTCCTGGATGAGAAGAATGGAGGCTGCTTCCATTGTTTTGAATCTCTTGAGAACTTCTAACTTTTGAGTACCTCCTAAGCCTCTACAATTCCAGGAGACTACTTTCATTATTTCCTGTGGTGTTTGAGGGCCTTGTCTTTCTCTTTTCTTTCCTCTTCGGCACTTAGAAGATATTTTCTTGCTTGCGAGGTTTTGATTAAGAAGTATAGATTGTACTATTTTCCTACTGCCTTTTCCCTAGCAGCCTCCTGTTCTCTAATGGCTTTGTTGGATTTTCTCCCTTTTCTAGAGAGCGGTTCCTATTCTTCTATCGAAGTGTCTGTTATTTCTTTTGAACTTGATTTTTCCCTTGATCTTGTGATTGATCCTTCAGAGATTTGCTCAGAATATTTCCCCTCCACAGGGCACTCAGTACCCTTTTCCTGATCTTCTTTTTCTTGGTGCTGCGTTCCTAAAGCTTGGGGTTTGTTATCCTCCTGTGCTGTTTCTGGGTTAGCTTCACTCTTTTCCTTTTCTTGTGTTTCCTCCTCCAAGGCCTCAAATCTATTTCTGGAGGTGCTCTTTGCCGCGTTGTTCTGCTGCTTTGTGGGCTTGACGGTCTTTTTTCCACTAGCAATGTTCCATCCCTCACTAGCAGGGTTGTCCAAGATGGGTTTCTCAGGTTTTTATGGGAATGATTTGGAAAAATGGCCGTATTTGTGGCAATACTTGCATTTAAAAGGAATTTGCTTATAATCTACAGTCTGCAAGTGATTCCAGCCGTCAATGGAGAGGTTAATGGACTCCGGTAGGCCTTTCTCCAGGTCAACTTCAACACAGATACGGGAGCAAGAGAACATTGGGGCTTTTGGTTCAGATTTGTCAAAATACTTCCCTAGGGTATTCCCTATGGCTCGGAAGTCCTCGTCATTCCAGCAGTGAAGAGGGAGGTGAGGGAGCTTAACCCAAACAGGCACTGCTTTTGGGATATCTTTTTCTAGGTTGAATGATAGATCCCATTTGTTCAGATACATACCTCTTGGGCCCATGAAGCAAGGCCCATTCCTAAAGATCAAGTCGCGGTCCTCCTTTTTTTTGAAAATGAAGGCAAAATATCCTTTCCCACAGAAGATTTGTTGAACTTCCCCCTAGATTAGGGTTCTCCAATTTTTGTTCATCCATACCTCCACTGAGCGCGGGGATGGCCAAAGACCAGTGAAAAATCCAATAAGCCCTTTTTCTGATAGGGTTACTACTTTCCAGCTCCTGAGCTAAGCTTCACCTCCGGAACATCTGCACACTTGACAAACTGAGAGGAAGGAGCCGCAGCAGGCTGCATGGGGGGCAGGGAGGCCACAATGTGTTGGAAACTATCCTCGACTAACATAGGTTCCGGAGGATCCATTAGCAGGGCCACTGGCCGGAGGCGGAAGCCATCGATGCTGGGGAACGGTGCTCATATCGCAAGGTTTAGACGGCGCTAGGGTTCACGCTCTCCATTCGGTGTGAAATCATCATTTGTTGTAAACTCCAGTTTAGTGGTCTCTACCTCAAAAATATTATTGTCATCTTCCTGATCATGTTCAATTATTATTATTATTAGTATTTTAAAACCACATTTTCATCCTCATTAAAATATTAAATTAAATATTAAAACGTTAGAATATTTAATTTTTGGAAAAAAACTATATATATAGTTTATAAAAACAACAACAACAACAACAACAACAATAATATTAATTAATTATTATTATTATTCAAATTTTTTTCAAATTCTAAAGACTTCAAAGATAGAAATGTCGTCACCATGGGTTAATTTTTTTGAAGAAATCGAAAAAGTAAACAAAAGGTGGGAAAAATATGAGGAAGACTTTAAAATTATGAAGGAAATGATAAAAAATCATTTGAAGCAAGAATGTGAAACATAAAATGAAAAAGAAAATACACATGAAATCAACCAAGAAGAAATGAGTGATGCAGTTGGAATAAAGGATGAACTCATAGTAAGATTAGAGCTTGAAGAATGTATTCCTCAAACCGAGCCAATGTTGAGAGAAATTGATGAATAAGCCTATGAAGAAGAAGCAGCTAGGACATATCAATTCTTAAGCAAGGGAAAACAAGAAACTTCTATGGCACCTATGATAGAAGAAGTAGTTATGCCCCAGGAATTTCCAAATAAGGAAAAGTTGGAAATTTATTTTGCACCCACGATAGAAGAAGATGGAATCAAGGAAGAACTTGTAGCAAGGTCTGGCCCTCAAGAATTTATTTCTCAAACCAAGCCAATGTTGAGAGAAAATGATGAAGAATCCCATGAATAAGAAGCATCTGACATCTCACTTCTCAAGTGAGGGAAAGAAGGAAACTGTTATGGCACCTACAATAGTAGAAGCAGTTACACCCCATGGATTTCCAAATAAGGAAGAGCTATAAATTGATTTTTTACCCATAATAGAAGAATATGGAATCAAGGAAGAACTCGTAGCAAGATTAGAACACAAAGAATTTATTCCTCAAACTAAGCCAAGGCCGAGAGAAAATGATGAAGAATCCTATGAAGAAGTGGTTATAGTCTCCAAAGTCTCAAGCAAGGAAATATGGAACTTCATTTGCACACACAACAAAAGAAGCAACTGTAACTCCCAAGTTCTTAAGTAAACAAGAATAAGGCATGACGACAACTCCTAAATATTCAAGTAGGGAATATTCTGAAGTCACTACTTCAACTAGAAAGGAAGGGAGGCCATGATGACCACCTCCTTATATTCATCCTCACAAAAGATTCAGGCCACCAGACTCTAAGAGGGATAACAAAAGACACCGGAACTACAAACCTCAAAATACAATACTCAGTAAAAAATATCTACGTTTGTTGGCACAAACCTCGCCAACAAAACCCAGTCGATAGGGTTTTTGACTATGTTGACAGCCAAATTAGCGCGATCTCCCTAAGAACCAACCCAGAGAGGTCTTACTATATCCAGCAATACCCGGGGAGCGGATGAGGTCTCACCCGAGATGTTCGAGGGAGAGCTAATAGAACGAAGTTTCCATAGAATAGGAAGGAACAACATGACATAAATCTTAACAAATCAGTGCAACATTAACATATATGATTACTTAAGCATTAATACAAGAATTTATCATTGTTCTTCATTAGATCGCATCATTCCATTACAAATGTAGTAACCATACTGATGAGCAAACAGATCCAGTAAAATAACATCATTTAAAGAACGAAAACATCTCATCATAGATCCATGTCACATATTCTCTTAAAATTCATCATAGAGTTACAGAGAACAACAAAACAATAAAATAGAAAGAAATATTAATTCAGATAAACTTCTGCCTTGTCATATTACTTTCACTGAAAAATCATAGTTCACAGATCGACAGATCTTAGTCAGATAGTGTGTATCCAGATCTAGATCAAGATCATATGAGACCAACCCCTTAACACTTGCACTCTGCTTCTACTTATATAGGCTTGCACCTTTACATTCAAGGTCCACTTAAACAACTTCTAACTAATTCTTAATTGATTCTACAAAATAATGACCAATATCCATAAAATATGGTCTAAAACAACAAAAAGTGACACAAAATATAAAAGATATTCTAATTTCCAATTTGCATGCTAATCTTCCTCTTGCACGGTGTCTTTTGAGCTTACGTAGCATCCACGATGTTGCGCAACTAATGTATCCGAAACCCCTGCCAACAGGCCGCCAAAGCAATCTTCTTGCTCGCCCTCGAGCCACATTAGTTGGAAATGGTGCACTCATTGATCTTTAGTATGAAGTATTCATACTACTGAGTGATATCCTTTACTTGCGCTTGAATTCTCTCAGAAATGTCCTAACTCCTTGTTAAATCCCACTTCAATGGGTGCTCCATCATCTTTTCGGTAACTTCTTTCTTTCCTTCCTGTACAGCCTGTAGCACGAAAACTGCCTTCAAAGAAAGTTGTGCCCCAATATCTTGGAAATCATCGAGCTGGTCATTTCTCCTCCATTGTTGCTCCTGATCCTTTCCGACTCGCTACTGCAACTCCCTTAGTTTGGTTGACCGTGTAATCTGGATGACCGGTGGCATTGCTCATAATGAGGTCTTCAATTTCACTACTTTCTCTTTGGCCTCTTACAACTGCTTGGTTAGTTGTTCTAACTGCGCGTCTTGGATTACACTGCTGCAAAATTTCCTCATTTTCTCAGTGACGTTCTTAGATTTCTTCTCTAGTTCTTCAAGTTGTGCCGCCACTTCCTCTACGGTAGTATTCTGCTTGACAATTTTCATAGGAGGTGTGTCTAGATATACCAGAGCATTCAAAATGTTGTTGTCCTTCTGCAACTACACAATAATTTCCCAAATTCTCCTTGCTTTTATGTCTGCATATAGTTCCATGGTGTTTTCACATACATTCTTACAGGAATCCGTGACTGCCTCTTCCACTTGTATTTCACTGTCGAAAAGTTGGGCCTTCTCAATGATGAGGCAGTCTGTCTCCTTCTTCAGCTCTGTGATTGCCTCAACATTCTTTGTCTTCAAATACTCTTGCACTTTCTCCAGTTCTTCTATCTCTGTGCTTTTTCTTCCATCAACTTCTCCTTAGCATGCTGCAACTCATCGACTTCTTTGTGCGTCACCTCCTCTTTATCCTGCGATCAATAATCTCCTTCTTCCCGTCTGCCAATTCTTGGTTGGAAACTCATTGCAAGTGTACCAAAATTTCACTCAATCTTCTTACATGGCAGGGAAGTAAGGCACATTAATACGCTAACTAAAAAATCTATAAATTTTTCTAGTGAAACTCCATAACAAGGACTTGTTAAGAAATACGATAACAAAGACGATGAAACAAAAGAGGTAGAAGACAAGGATATGAAATATCAAGATGATATTGGCAATCACAATGTTGATATCAATTGGAAAGAAAATGACGATGGCGTAGGTTGTAATAATAAAACACGAAATAGAGTTAAAAATGAAGGCATTGTTAACAACAATTATAAAAAACTGAAGTTGTAGAAGAATGCAATGATGAAAATAAAAGCATCCAGGATGACCTGGATCAAGATAACGTAGAAGAATGAAACCCAGAAGATGCTATGACAAATGAAGAGATGAAAATTCTATCAATGGTCGTAACTCAATATGTTATAGAGTCTCAACATCAAAAGTTTCCCCAGGAACAACTAAAGCCAAGCTCGTCAGACAAGGAAGTAAGAACATTATTAGTAGTTTCTGCTATAGATAAGAAAACCATATCAACGTATGCAAAAATACCATAAATCTACATCAAATTAGAATATCAATAGAACACCATCAAATTAGAAGCTCAAAAGAATACTTCATGTAATTTTTATTCATTTATCTACATAATCATATGCATGAAAATATTTGAATGTAAATGCGACCAATTATTTCAAGAACTACTAAACCATGGCACTATTATTCTTGGAAAAATTCTAGTTGTAGCAAGTTCATAGAAGATTCATGGATGAATATTTTCAGAGAAAGATGACTTGTAACATGCCAAATAGAATAATACTTAAATAAATACTAAATTAAATTAAGCAATTAATTAATAAATATTGTATATGCTAAATGCAACAACAACATGAGAAGAGATGTAACTCTCCACTATTATGTACTATATATATATATATATATATATATATATATATATATATATGCCAAGAGACAATGTATTCATATCATCAATTCAATTATAAGAATATATTTATCTATCTAATAAGATAAAAATGTAAGGTGTTACCTTACATATGAGGGAATTCAAAAACATATGGGAATTATTACAACGTACTAACAACTAGCAGGTAGATGAAAATTGTCTCGTAAATGTTGGTATAGTGACAAAAGATATGACACTATTACAATGCACTTCCAATGACCTTTCAACAATATTGTCCATAAATATGGTGACATGGTGTTGTTAGGACATCGTACTAGAGACAAGTGTTGACAACAGTTCTTCTAGGAAATTCCACTTATGTCATAGAAATGTCATAATTGCAAAGTATGTTTTAAGATTAAACATTGGTTACTGTTGAATTCCCCTCACAAACATCAAGATCATATTTGTAATACCCCCGGTTTTGACTTGGAATGTATTTAATTAAAATTATGTGAATGATGTAAATGTGCTAGTAAGAATTCCTAGTGCAAAGATAAAGGCCAAAGATTGACTAGTGAATGGATAGGCATGTATGATGTATATGTTTTTATTTGGACCCTATTATCATGCCAATTCAAAATGTATGTAAATATTGTGTTAAGAATTAATAAAATGGTCAAACATGGTTGTGTAAAGAGAACTAGAGAGGCTATGATTCCACTAGAGGGGAAGAGGAAGAGATGCCTATGGGGAAACTAAGTCCTATGCTGCCAAGTGTTGACCTTATATCTCATTAAAAAATATTACATGTGCTTTAAATTAGCCAATTAATTCCCTTTAACCATTTAACCCAATTTTTGAGTGCATGTGTGAGGTTGGAGGGAAAATTCACCACATATGTTATTGAAGCATGGGGTTGGTGACAGTTATGTCAGTTGTCAACATTATTTTTTCTTCTATGGTAAGAAGCTATGCCATTTTTATTTTCACCATCATATCATATCCCTTAGATTCAACACCCTTTTGATAATTCTCTCATGCATGTTTTCCTACACCGTGTAGAGTTTTCCATTGCTGTTCATGACTACTCCTACTTTGTGCATCACTCAAAAATTTGAATTGGGAGACAGATGAATTTTTGGGAAGAAAATTAGTGTATGTAGGTGAGGATAACGGTTGGGAAATCTAGGAACCCTTACCCATTCAATTTTTATACTTTTGGGGTGCTTGAGAAGCCATAATATATGTTATAGGAGGCTCTGCAATATCATACAATAGTGGAATATCATTGCACGCATTCATAAGAATTGTAAGGGCTGGATTCCTTGAGGGAACCATGGATTAGTGAAGATTAATTCCTTCCTTTTGTTGTGTAGAGAAGTTGGAAGGAGTGCCATGGTTTTGATGGATGAGTGCGATCCTTGTAAGGCTCTGTATGAGTTTGGATAAGCATAGAGATAAAAATGAGTTGTGGGTTGAGTGAGAGAATACTATAGGTGTTTCCTTTTCCTTGGTGTCCTCATAGTCCAACTTGGGGGTGGCCTCTCAATAGAAAGAGTATATATGGAAAGAGTACTTGTGGTTGGGTGGAAAATCGCTCTTACACAACTAGTTTCTTGGATCTTCTTTATTATAGATACATATTCTCTTTGGTGTTGAATTTGCAATGTTTATTTGATTTTTGTGATAATTTTTCTTATATATGCATGTTGTGTGTGTGTATTAATTTTGTTTTGTTTTGTTTTGTTTTGTTTGTTTGTTTGTTTGTTTGTTTGTTTGTTTTCTTCTTTCTATTGTGTGTTTTCTTTTACTTTCTTTTACACATATGCACACATGTTTTTATTGTCATGAAATTCGCAATCATGGATATATGGAGGAATTTATAAGCCTGAATAAATGCAATGTACCCTCCTACTGGTAATATTGAGGGATGGGGATGTTATGGGATTTATTACTGAGGTTGCACCTGTCGTTTGGAAGCTTAGTGTCTAAGATGATCCAGTTTAAAAACATGATTGTCTTGTACACTAAACTTCTAATGGACAGGAGTAACCCGTGTAATAAATCCAATTATGATGCTTGCAAGGGGAAGTATACAATAGTCAATATCTGACCAAAATATTGTACAAGAAAGTACATAATACAATTGACAATGTTTTAGAGTCAAGGCCTAACTCAAAGCACAAATACAACCCAAACGTTAGGAAAAGGCTAATACTAAACTAAAATTTGGAAGATGGCAATTACTAAGATGAAAAGTAATAACATAGATATTATTGTATGGTGGTTCATTAAGCATAATCATATTGCTTCAATCCCACTTTGAGCCTACATACCTTCATCTCCATCAGATTATCATCATAATACATGGAATTCTATCATATCTACCTGACATTCATGTGTTTCATACCTAAGGAACTTGAATTTCCCAATTGATTCCCAAACCAATCGAGTGTCAAATTTAGAGAAAGGAAATATATAATTTCTCTTGGGGGGAAATCCACATTATATCGATACCGTGTTGGAATTTCATTCATCTCTCCCCTCAATTTTTTTTTTGAACTTTCATCTACCCCCTCACACAATGATTTGGTGAAAAAATAACCCTTCAACCATGAAGTTTAATTAAAAAAAACCTTTCAATAATGATTTTTTATTAAATAATTTGAACAAAATTTCCTACCAATAGTGACAAAAATGACCCAAAGGTAACATGTGCCACATATAAAAGGTAACAAGTGTTGCATTATTCATTTGAAGTACATTAAGTAATAAACTTAGGAACAAACAAAACATGGAATTCAAAATCCTTTTGAGAGGTTAATATCGATCCAGATGGAATGCAACATACCAAATTTTGCAAGGTTGACATGTTACAACACTAGTGTACTTGAAATTGTGACATTTTATTCTAAAGGAATGTTTCAACCATAGGAACTAAGTTGAAAGGATGGATAAACATATTGCAATTATTTAAATAGGATAATACTATGATTTTCTCTCCTTCCTTTGCAAAGAAGTTTAATAAAGTTATTTTTCTGAGGTATTTATTGTTTTGGATTCCTCAACCATTATCATACATGCACTTGCAACACACATGGAAATCCCACCTTGAAGAAAATATCCAATTAAGTGGCATAATTTGATGAACTAAATTTTCTATGTTTTTCTTTATTCATAATTGAATGCAATATTTACTTTTCTATTATAGGTATTTTTTTAAAAAAATTGAATGTTGCAAAATTATGTATAATTGACATAGTAATTTCGATATAAATATCCTCATTATGTAATCTACAAAAAAAATCAAAGTTAGGAATATCAATATTTGATTAATGCAAATGATTGCAACCGAAAAAACAATTCTCATAATTTTACAAAAACTCGGCACATATACTTTGTTTGACTACTAGATGATTGAAGAATAACATTGAAGGGAATTAGCATATATTTTCCAAAATATGAAAATATTGCAAGCCATAATTTAAGTTTATGATGGAACATTTTCCCTATTGGAAAATGATAACTTACAATTGAACTGTCTAGTTTAGTGAACTAAGACAAATCTAAACTAGTGGACTTTCTAGCATGAGATGATTTAACCAATGAAGGTATTTAGAAGGGAAAATGATTTAATGAAATATATAGATGTATAAAAATTGTGAGATAGATATGGTTTATGCTCTGTGTTTGCTTGAAAAAATAAGGACTAAATGGATCAAAGTTAAACACATAAATATTTGGAAGTAGATGGCTTGTTAAAATATATGTCTAAGTATGTAATACAATAATACAAAAGAGAGATTAGATTAAAAAGGTGCGTTTTATTTATAATAACCAAAATGAGGATATGCTCTTCATATTGTTTTAAAAAGGCTTATATACATGTCCCACTTCTACGACCACTTATTATTAACACACACATCTTGGTCTATAACATTATACATCATAAGAAGACATCATGTAGAAATATTTATATGAAACAATACCAACGCTATTATAGAGGACAAGTTTGTGTAACTACTACATTTGGATGAGAATTTTGATGCATTTTTCAACAACAAAGGTGAACATTGCACATCTTGTAAAAAATTCCTTTCTATTTTTGAATTTAACCCCAACAAATGTTGAAATTCCTTTTTATTTTTGAATCAAACCCTGACAATTTATGTGGCATTACTAGAAAAAACAGAATTACAAATTTTCACCCATCTTTGACCTGCATAATGACTTGATTTTCATGGGGTTGGCATTATTGCGCTAACAAGTAATTTGATATTTCTTTCAAATAGATAATCATTCACCCTTTGCTTTAATTTTATCCTAAAATCAACTTTGTCAAGGGTTAAAATAAACTATGTAGAGAGTTCAAATAGCATAAGGGTAATAATATATGGACAATTGTTAATTATTGATTTAATGGAGGGCATGTCTATGTTCAAACTAATGGCCTCTGGTTCTGCACTCGAATGCTTTACCATAGAGTTATATGCAAATTCTCAGCAATCCCATAGCTTAGAAAATAGGCATTGGAGAGGTTCTAAGGTAAAGGATATTGATAGGATAGGAGAAGGTATTATGGGACATCCATATGACCAGATTCGAGGGATCAAGCATAATCCATGGAAAGGAATAGAAGATCTCATGCTCCACATAGGAGTAATGGTGTCAATACAATACCAAGAAGGTCAATAGATGGATGAATTATTTGGAACATGAGGCATGTCAGGATAGTGATAAATATGTAGAGGATGGTTTATGTTTTAGTCCAAAATCCAATTATGGAAAATGGTGGCTCAAAATATTGAAAGGAAATTCGAACCATTATGTAGTAGTCATCATATGCTTAGAATCATGGAGGATTATGAAATAAGGTGGGAAATTTAATGAGATACAGGGTAAGATATGGGGAGAAGGTACTAGTCTCATCTTAAAACCTGGGTAGGAGGCATGGATTTGGATTATACACCTGAAAGGAATTGCGACATTCAAGAGTGTAATTGAAGGAAATCAATGTAGAGAGAGGGATTTGAAAGGAATCATGGCATTTGCGAGTGGAATTGAAGGTTGTTAGTGTAAAGAGAGGGAATAACCAAGGGAACTAAATGGATTTGGATGATAGACATGACATGAATTATGAAATTCAAGAGTGGAATTGAAGGAAGCCAATCTAGAGAGAGGATTGGAAAAGAATCATGACATTTGAGAGTGGAATTGAAGTCCATAAGTGTAGAGAGAGGTATTTACAAAGGGAACTGGATGAAAGTTTGACCATTAATTGAGAACTAGTGGAATCCAATAATATGGATGGAATGGATTGAGAATCATAGAGAAAATAAGTGTGCTTACTACCACATGGTATACGTAGGCTTAAAAGAAGTCAAAGAAGCTTGAAACGTAAGGCCGAGAATTGAAGTAAATGGATAGGAATTTGGAGCAGAGGCACCAGTAAGAGGACCATGAACATTTGGTAGAAATGGAAGATGTCTATTATCATATTTCCATCCTTAACAATGAAATGTAGAACCAACAACTCCAAATAGAAACAATGGATACTCATCTCACCCAAGCAAAAGAAACAATAGTTAGAAGCAAGGCCATGGAGCTTAAGCATCTCATTTGGAAGAAACCTTGCTCCACCTCCAATCATAGTGACAGATATCGAGCCGATGGAAAGATCAAATTTTCTTAATTGAATTGCAAAGAAGAAATATTAGGTGCCTAGGGATCAAGTTTAAACATTTTTATATGGATTTTTGCTATAGGCTTTTTCTATTTTGGTTTTTTAGGATTTACAGTCAAGGCTTGGGAGAATATGGATTTATAATATATAGAGGAATCGATAGACAATAGTTTTAAATGATTTTTTGTTAGGAATTAAAACTCTGATATCTCAGTCCAAGAGAAAATTTTGAATGTTGGTAAATTATTTATTTGAAAACTTTGATATCTCAAGCCAAGGTCCAATTTTGAATGTTGGGAAATGTTGTATCTGAAAACTTTGATATCTGAGGCCAAGGGTTAATTTTAAATATTGGTAAATTATGTATGTGATCTAAGGGACGATTTTGAATGTTATAAAATGGTGTATTTGAAGGGGTTCCTATTGATTCCAAGGATTGAACTTAGCATGGAAATGAAAATATGAAGAAATATTATGTGTATTTAACTCTCATTGTAGTGGATGTTGTTTTTTTAGTTTAGAATTAACTAAAATAGTGATTTGTTGTTATGCACATGGATGATACCAAAATCATGTAACAATGGTGTATGAAAATATGCACACTAACTATATATTGATAAAAAAAATGCTAATGACTCATATGAGCTATCTCATTTGTTCATATCCCATGAAATCATATGTGTAAGAAAAGATATTAAACAAATTGATTGGTTGTAATATATTACAATTGATTGTACTATATTTGTAATTAACAATGCAAACCAATTTAACAATGGGTTGGTTGTTATCAAGATTTCGTGACAATGAAGCATACCAACTCTCATGCCTAACATTGCACCATAAATTGTAGCCCTTTTACCATTCCTATAATTGTTACGCAATTCAAAAGGGTTGAGAATGAACTTAGAATAATAGAATTAGAGAATTTGTTGTACTTTCTCACTACCTCCCCTTTATTTCAGATCTTTATCCTAACTTTATAGAAGCCCAAGCGGGAAGGAAAAGAGTTACTAGTGCCCCTTGCTTTGTTTATAATTATTTTTCTAAGGAAATAAATTTCATAATTATGGGGAGTTTGAAGGTTATAAAAGACAAAATTTATAGGGTTCTAAGTCACCCACAGTGTATCTCAAACAATTTGTATTTTATATTTCAACCCATATATGGATTAAAAAAATTATATAATTGATGCATGCAAGTGACTTTGTATAATGTTGGATATATACTCAAACTCATATAATTGATGCATGCAACTGACCTTGTATAGCATTGGATATATACTTAGATTAATTAAATTTCTTAGTGTGAACATTTTTTTAGAAACCCTAAGATAACGTCATCAAATATTTTATCATCTCAATATATTCTCATGAGACAACTTTTGTAAATATACCAGCTTGAAAAGGTAGGGTAATTTATAGTACATTAACTCCTTGTAAGAATCTAACTACCAAATATCTATTTGGTGTTTGCATTAATGAGTTGAATTATATGGACAAAGCTTCACCATCAAGGGGTCTCTGATTATCTAGTTACAAAATAAATTCATATAGGGCATTAAGGTTAATCATAATAATTTCTTTAGCTAGGACATGTTCCCAAATAGGAATGGCCTTGCATGAATTCTTAAATATCCTATAGGAAGTTTCATGAAGTTCATAAGTGGTTTGTATGGTAATAAAAATGAAACAAGATCTTGGTTTAATGAATCATCAAGTTATGAATAACTTATATTAAGCGAAAAAAGAGGCATAGTTGAAAAATAACATTTTCTAAGTAGTAGTATTACCTGTATTGAAATTGACATGGGAACATAATAGTATTGGGTGTGATTTGATCATCCTATAAAGCAAAATTGATTTTTGTATTCCAATATCACTTATTTACCTGAACTAATCTCACTTATTGCCCGTGTCGGATCTCCATAAGGCCTTGTATGTTGTAATCTATCCTTTCACAATTGCTATATGTATGAGATTATCCCTAGAAATTTGATCAATGAGGACACAACATGAATATAATTATTTTTTGAGGATAAATTGTGCTTATATATGCTTGAACATGTCCTTGTTTGGCCATAGGTGCATAGAAACCTTTCTTATTAGGGTTCAACCATTAAGGATTCCAACTAATACCTCCATTGTATAACTATACAGTTTATATAACATAATGGTCACATTAGAGGAATGCATGTTTTGGATAAAATACATTTATTTAGTCATTTATTTCAGATCCATATCTAATGCAAACTGTTAAATCCTCATCTCATCAACTTAATGGGTTTAGGTTACAGTGGTAGAACAAGCGATTAGATTACTAAGTAATTGCATTATGAAACCTTTCCTATTTTGGACATTATGTCATGTATGTAAATTAATAGGTTTATTGTTGTACCTTGAAATTGTTAAAACACCTTCTAATGAGGCTAAGAACTCTTCGCAAACTCGTGCTTGTAGAAGTAGCCAAAAATTCACCAAGTAAGAATTAGAACTGGTAATTATGAATCATTGAAATTGGCACAAAGCCTAGAATGAAACAAAGAATGATTATATTCATGTTTGGTAATGATAAAAAGTCGATAATGGGAATGAAAATTTCCCATAATACTCATTAAGCTTAGTTTTTTTGTTAAAATTGTAAAATTTTATGTATTTTTTACTAGTCCGAGCCATTTAAATCAAACTTCTCTAGTTCATTGCATGTTCTGATTTTGGTATGATTTGACCCTCAACTAGTTCGAATCTCGATTTTGAGTTTTAAGACATTGTTTTCTACTTGATTTGGTTCAAATATGAATGGGGTATAATATTTAGATAGTAATTCAATCAAGCATGTTCTCATTAAAATTTTTGTTGGTTTATTGTTTAGGACATATTATTTCATGTGTATGCTCATTCAGACCATTTTCTATGAAGATCGATTTGGTCAACATAATGAATAAGATAGATGTAGGAAAAAAGACCTTAAAATTGTGTCCTTGGTTGTAGTGTTGAAACAATTCTAAGTATTTATACAATGAGTAATCATGTATTTCGAGTTCAAAATAGTTTACTTTATGTGTTTTCAAATTATGGCTTACAAATATAATGTCCTAATATTTTATTCATTGTCCTTTTACAATAAAATTATAGAAATAATATCCTATGATGAATTAGTGAGTAGTTTAATCAATTTAAAATATTGACACGTATAAGGGTCCCATTTAAACTTAACATATTTATTCATTATCTGGTTTAAATGTTTAACAACTTAATTGAAATCAATAATTAATCATCCTAGGAAATACAATCTAAAATACAACATGCTAAAATACAACCATTATATTAATGGCAGCATTCTCAATTTCAACATGCTAAAATACAATCATATTATTAATGGAATCTCAACATTAATGCCATTTTCTTACACATTAACAAAGAACACACCAAGTCATCATCCCATCATTCATATTCAAGCATACACAATCATAAAAAGGTATAAAACACAAATAAACAACTGACACCTCAAGATCATAGTCATTGTGCTCAATATAAAAATGTGTTGTACACAACATTTGGCACGTACAAAACAAGTAGAATGTGTACTTTATAATTTTCATTTGAATTTGTTTTTACACTCCTATTAATCATCATTAAATAATACACAATCATCTTTGCATAGAGGCACCCTCATGGTCTATCGTATTCTTAATCCTATGGCACAAGAGTCATGAGTCCATCATCAAAATCATGGTTGCACCACTTCTAATTTTGGTTACTAGTGGTAAAGATGAAATGATCCATGGGTATCCTATAGTTCTCTTAGCCACAATCAATTATTTTCCAACATCAATGTGCTAGATGTAGTTCAAAGGAAAGTAGGTGCTAAGGAGGCTTATACACATTTATTTATGGATCAAACATATTTAGGAATTATCATTGTGCTCATGCATTATTCATTTAGGATCATGTTTGTATTCATGATGCATTTTTTATCCCATTCAACATGGTTGATAATAACAACTAGAAGAAATGATGAATTGACATAAAGTTAATAAGGTGGACAATCCACAACATCGGACTTCAATGGAACTTTATTCATTATGTCTCTGCATACTTTTGTATCATACTTCTGATGTGCTAGTAGGAAATCTGCGTAGATCTCATTCAATACATGAAAGACAATTTTCAATATGCAATGAATAAACATATAATATGTACTTGATTAGATAAAATAGAATATGCACAAAAACTAGAGTATGTGACACCACTAGGTTTAAGTTGTCATCCTATTAGTGAAGTGTACCTAGGTTTGTGGTTTCATCCACTAGGCTTATGGTGTCATCCTATAAATGATGCCGGTAGAAATGTAGGCCCAAACATGATGCGTTACATCACCACAATTTAACTTAATATAAAATCCTATAAGGGAAATATTATAAATGGTGCCCATATTTGTATCAAAGGCTTGTAATTACTTAGAGATCCATTTATGATGATATTTTTTAGTTATTAGAATTCAACTATTGTTTGTACTACATCACAACAAGAGCAATGCAAAATTTAAATAGTGGTTAATCAAATTCCAACATCTTTTGAAGCTTTAATGATTGTTCGATCAGTACAAGTTGTGGATGAGAAAACAATTATGAATTTAGTTTGAGCTAATTACACTTTGGGTGAAATTAGAGAGGTGATTGGTGCACAAACTTATAAGAAAGAACTTCATATGGTGGAACCTCTTGTTGAACAATTAGAAATTACTAAAAATACCCATGAGCATGTCCACTCTCCTCCAAAATGTTTCCACAATTTGAAGAAGGGGTAAGAACTACCACATGTAAGAGGGTAGATGTTTCCAAAATATGGGATCAATTTTTTGGTTGTGAGGGAGTTGTGAGGGAGGACCAATTTCCAAGATTGTTTTCTTCGTACTTCCTTGCAAGGTTTCCTAAGCTATGGCCCCGTTTCTTAGTCTAGTTTGCAGGGCCTATAAATCCTCAGATGTGGTGATAGGGGGACATGATACCAAATTTAACTAGAAAACTCTCTTAGATCCCCTATTATTCTTCTATAATCAAGAGTTTGTATGCAAAAATATTACAATTTTTTTGAATATGGAATCTACAGAAATCATATTGCAAAAATGGAGAATCCAAACCTTGAAAATAATGCTAAATAATTTGTTTTGAATAATGTTAGAAGACGTCATTCTGAACAATGTTAAAAAAGTTGACAGACTAGAGAATAATGGATGGGTACCACATATCTCTCAATGAGTTCAATCTATACCAGCTTTGGTGATGCACAACATATGGCCCGTAAAGACTCTCTCCAACCCTTTTGTAATAGAAATCCAACTCATATGGTAGTTATTTCCTATAATTAGATATCTTTAAGGGAGGAATTAGAGTGCAAAACAAGATCTATAAAGTCTCGATCTAGGTTGTGAGTGAAGGTGGGATGGTCCTAAGGTTTTTTTGTTGTTGTTTTTTTTATGAAGATTAGTTATATAATTTTTTGTACAAACAGGGGAGTTGGCCCCTGTGGAATAAAATATATCTTTGAGGCATGCATTCCCTATATAGAGAGTAAGCATCGAGGCTTGTGTTCCCATGTAGAGAATAAATGGTCGGGATTGCACGCCCATCCTTCACCTGTTTCTTATGATGAATATTAATACTAACATTCATTTGTAATATAAATCATATGTCATGCAATGTGATTTTCTCTCATATTATCTAATTTCTTGTTCGTTATACTATATTTCTCATGTTTAGATTGTTGATTTCCGTACAACTAGAGTATCTACATCATTAATTTATTTTATGATCGTTTTATAATTATGGGTAGACCTTAGGTGAATAGGAGTAGTCTATTTGTAGTAGGAACAAGACAAGCCCTTATGGTCAAGGCAAGGAAATGATACATGACCTCAGGTGTTGAAGAAAGTTGAGAAAGAAAACTTCAAGTAGGATGTAGGTCCATGACATCTCTCTTCTCTAAGTCATCATCATAAGTAACCATCCTCTTCATTTTCTAAAATGGTGGTGTGTAACAAATGTTGAAAACCAATGGGACTATCAATCCTAGAATGAAAGGAATCGAGGGAAATTTCCACTTTTTTAGATGACCTATCTCCTCTAAATTGTTGGAGATTGTATAATTTTATTCCATTTCGATATGCTCGATCTTACAAATATCAGATTAATTGGCCAATGACTGGAATTGTTAGCTCATCTTAGTAGAGAAACCAATTTTAATACTATTGTTATAAGTTCATTGTGTAATCATGAAGAGGTCAATATATTAGAGGGTATCAATCCCTAAACTAAAACCGACAGAAAATACAGGAATCCCTAAATCGGCTGACATTAAGCAAGGGGCCAACATTTTAGAAGTTCATTGCAAGAAAGGATCGAGGTCAGTAAGAGGTAGACCACTCTCCTGTTTTGGAGGCATGGATTCTCTCCTTATTCTTCTCACGTGATATGTGTCTCTTCCTTATTTCTCCCTTCAAATAATATACCCTCTTTCTCCCTTCGATGACTTTGATTCAAGAACCAACCAATCTAGTATGCTCTACGTGGGTCTCACCACCTACAATTTGAGTAATGCATTGACTGCTCTGGTTTGATCCATGCAGAAGGAAAGGAAGGGGAGAGTGGTTAAGAGTGTCCATAAGCAGAGTGTTCTTATTAGGGTTCATGACTAGGAGGAAGGGAGGAATGGGATTTTGGTCAATGCGAGAGGGCTCATGGTAAGTTAAATTGTATGTTTTT
>LPNX011102034.1:11349-76737 GCA_001517045.1 Pseudotsuga menziesii | reverse complement strand
CAGTTAGGGGTTGGTGAGTCAATTAGGGTTTTTGTCAAGTGGTTAACTGAGTGAGATTGCATGGCAAAGAGTCAGTTAAGCTAGACTCACTCTTGGAATTTGAATTGTCCCTTAGGTATTCAAATTCTTTCATGGAGTTAAGCCATTGCACTGCATGGGAATTGTAACCCTTTATTGTTTATTAAATATACAGAGAGGAAACCAATTCTGGTTCCGATTATTTCCAATTCATGAGTATTTGTTAATAATTATTTGATGATTTTGATTCCTAGTTCCTAGATCATGTGCGAGAATTAATATGGTATCAGAGCTTACGGTGGGACGAAGATCAAACTCTCAAGAACAATATTTTTGACAGATTTCTCCATGAGAAGTGAGCAAGAGCTCAATATTCCAGCACTGCACTAGAAGCCAAGGCTTACCACTTAATACCCCAAGTAAAGAACTTGTTGATCAAGCTTGCTTAATTGACTATGCTGGGTGTGATGAAAGCCTAGAATGTGCAGGCTATCCGACCTTATTTTATCTTTTCTGTTTTGATTTTCAGGTTTCTACAGGTGAAGCATTCGCTACAGCATATCCAGATGGCCTCCTTAGTACCTCTGTTGACTCCATACAATTTCCACACATGGAAACTCAAAATGGAGCATCAACTGTATTCCAAAGGACTCTTTAGAGTCGCCATGGACACTGAACCGGAGCCTGGATCTGCCATAGAAAAATCAAGATTCTTGAACAAGAAGGATGAAGCCTTCGGTTTCTTGTGCCTCTCTATCTCTGATGACCTTCTCTTCCATCTTACGGATCTGAAGACACCAAAACAAATATGGGACAAATTGGAATCTCTGTATGGGAAGCATGATGATATGAGAGTTTATCAACTCGAAAATGAACTCATGTCTCTCCAACCTTCCAATTTCGAGACTCTGAATGAATTCTTTACAAAGTTCAAGCATACTGTTTTTCTCTTGAAGCAATGCAAGTGGAGAAGGAAGATGATCAGCTCATCCTAGCCATCCTCTCCAAACTCGGGGCTGATTATTCAGTTTTTATTTCTACATTCCATGCGGGGAAGCTCACAACCCCTAAATGGAAGATGCCTACACTCGATGCCTTCATTGAGTCCCTCACTAGTGAACATGACAAGCTTGTCCAGATGGGGATCATCCAATCTTCCCGTGACCAAGCCCTCCATGTCATGGGGCCCAAAGATGTAAAGGGTAAAGGAAAGCAACAGAAAAATAAAAAAACTAAATTTGATACTCCAAAGCCCAGACTTGAAAATCAGCAGCATGATGAATCTTTCGGTTCAAGGAAGAACAAAGGAAAAGGGCACAATGGGAAAGAAAGAGTCAAGTGTTCTTACTGTGGGAAGGGTATTCACCCTGAACATGCCTGCATGAAGAAAAAGCTTGATGAAGCAACCTCTCTCCTTGAGAGGAATCACATCAATCTTCCGGAGAGCTTTCGGAGGAGAGATCACCAAGACCGGGAACCACAGCATGAGAAAGGTCATGCCCTCATGGCAAGCACTTCGAAGTCCAAATCATTGCTGATTGACAGTGGAGCTTTGAATCACATGATGGCTGAAAAAGACTCTTTTTCATCCTTGGATACCAGCAAATCCATCCCCATCCACTTGGGAGATGACTCCACCATCATTACCAAAGGACAAGGTACTGTAGATCTAGAAAATGGTTTTTTTCTAATGTTTTGTATGTACCATCTCTAGCAGCAAATATCCTCAGTGTCTATCAAATGACACATATAGGAATGCCTAAGAGAGTCTGTTTCAGCCCAAATGATGTTGATATAACAGAAATTTCATCCGGAAAACTCATTGCAAAAGGCCATGCAAATCATCATGCAAAAGCCTATGAGTTCTCTCACTTTGTTGCGGATGAAAATCCCACCGCTTTGCTAACTCATGGAAATGAGGTTAGTAGGCTGTGGCATGAGAGGTTTGGCCATATTAATTTCAAATATTTGCAGCAACTACAGAAAAAATCCATGGTTGAAGGCCTCCCAGCCATCAAGGCAACCACGGGAGTCTGCAAGGGCTGTGTGATTGGAAAGCACCCTGAGCACAAGTTCGATCGGGGGAAGGCAAACCGAGCTATAAGCATATTGGGGATGATACATTATGATATCATTGGTCCAATTCCTGTCACATCCATGAATGGATCAAGGTACCTCCTTACCTTTATTGATTATTTTTCAAGATATACATGGGTTTTCTTCCTCAAAAAGAAATCAGAGGTATGTGAAAAATTTTCTGAATTGAAGGCTTTGATCGAAAATGCCTCTGGGCTTAAGATCAAGATACCCAGATCTGATAATGGAGGGGAGTATGTCAGTAATGATTTGCTTTCCATATGCTACCAAAGTGGTATTCAGGTCCAACATTCAATTCCCTACACTCCCCAGCAGAACGGTGTAGCGGAAAGGAAGAACCGGTCTCTCAAAGAGATGACCACCTGCATGTTGGAGTCAAAGAAGCTTGCTGTAAATTTGTGGGCTGAAGCCATGCATGCTGCAGCATACATTCAGAATAGGGTGCCACATTCATTAGTGAAATGTAAGACTCCTTTCGAAGCATACTTTGGACACAAGCCAGATGTGTCTAACCTACGGGTGTTTGGGTCAAGTGCATGGGCCTGGATTCCGCTTGATAAAAGAAGGGCTTTGCAACTGCAGAGCATAGAATGTATGTTTATTGGATATCCTGATGAATCTAAAGGATTAAAGCTTCTGTATATCAATACCAAACATATCATCATCGAGAGAAGTGTCAAGTTCGATGAGCCTCTTCAGGAGGTGGAACTAGTGGAGGAGAAAACTGCTGAAATTCCTTCCTATTCCACTGAATATTTGGATGATGAAATTGGGGATGATGACCCTGATTTGGATCCTATAATTTCTGATATTAGTGTGCCACAAACATCATATACTGAATTAGAACCTGAAGTGCAAAATCATCTTCCTACATGGGCCCGACAAACACTCTCCTCCGCAGGAGACAACATTGGAAATCCGGATGATCCAAGGAGAACCCGGTTTGATTTCCAAAGAGCAGGTATTGCACTCTCTTGTTCTGATATTTTTCTGTCTGAAACTTGCTATTTGATGATTAGTTCAGATCCAAAATCCTACTACCATGCTTGGAAGAATCCGAGATGGAAATTTGCCATGGATGAAGAGATGAATTCTCTTCAGAAAAACACTACTTGGGAGCTAGTTTCTCTTCCTCCGGGAAGGAAATTGGTTCAATGCAAGTGGGTGTTTCAGACAAAGGTTGCTGCTGATGGAAGCACCTACAAATATAAGGCAAGGATGGTAGCAAAATTTTTCTCTCAGGTCCAAGGAGTGGACTACCATGAGACCTTTGCACCGGTTGCAAAAATGGACTCCATCCGCCTTGTTTTGGCTATTTCCGCATCCAAGCACTGGGAGGTGCATCACATGGATGTTAAGTCAGCATTTCTGCATGGATATCTTCATGAGGAGATATACATGAATCAGACTAAGGGATACATCACTGATCCATATTTGGTTTTCAAGCTAAAGAAGTCACTATATGGGTTAAAACAGGCCCCAAGAGAGTGGTATTCCAAGATGGATGCCTTCCTTCTCTCACAAAACTTTTAGAGGTGTAGATCAGATCCAAATGTGTATTTACAGCAGCATGATGGTCATATTATTATTATTGTTTTATATGTTGATTATTTACTGATCATAGGTAGCACAATTTCCTCCATTTCAGCCATCAAAACTGCTCTCCACAATGCCCTTGAAATGAGTGATTTGGGGCTTCTAAAACAATTTTTGGGGCTCGAAATCGAGAAAAATTATGATGGGATTATGGTCACTCAGTAAAAATAAATTTCAGACCTATTAGTCAAGTTTAACATGGCTGAATGTAGACCTGCACCATTCCCTTTCCTTTCAGCGATCAGCCTTGAAGAAGGAAAAAGCACACCTCCCATGGACTGCACTATCTATCGACAGCTGATTGGTAGCTTGTTGTACTTGACACATTCTAGGCCTGATATTTGTTATGCCATGAATGCTGTATCAATATACATGCAGCAGCCTCATGATCTTAATTGGAAGGCAGCGAAGAGGATCCTCCAGTACATTCGGGGAACCAGGACCTACGGCATTCACTATGCTGCAGACTCCGAGCTAGAGCTGGTTGGATACACAGATTCCGATTGGGCGGGTGATTCTATTGATCGGAAGTCAACTTCCAGATATGTATTCATGTTTGGTGGTGGCCCTCTTTGCTGGTCAAGCAAAAAGCAGGCTGCCATAGCACTATCTTCAGCAGAGGCCGAGTATCGAGGAGTAATGAATGCTTGCATCCAAGCAGTTTGGTTGCAAGGCATTCTTTTAGAGTTTGATCTTGGTAGTACTATGTCCACTGTCCTCTTTTGTGACAACCAGAGTGCTATTAAGATATCCACGGATCCAGTTACCAGGCAGAGGACCAAACATGTAGAGATTCACATGCACTACATCAGGGAGCTAGTGCATGACAGGACCATCATTCTACAATACTGTCCGACTGATGAGCATATTGCAGACATCTTCACCAAGATCTTTTCATAAAAGAAGTTCACTTACCTCCGTTCACTGTTGGGGGTGAGTTCATCAGGGTGATCCAGACTACTTTCAGTGTTCAGCTTGAGGGGGGTTTTTTCCCACTGGGTTTTCCCTCTTTTCCTCACTTAGTTTGTTTTGAGCATTGTTTCAGTTGCTTAATTGTACAGGGTGACCTATGGCCTTAGTTTCCAGGGCCCTAGCATTTTATGCATCTATGTTTTCTAACTCTTCCTGAGTATAGCTTAAGGGGGGGTGTTGGAGACATTTACCATCATACTCACTCTTTCGGTCAAATTGGCCTAGTTAAACCACTATCCTAAGTTTAATTGACATCAGTGGAGCATTAATTACCATCATCCCAGTCACTCCCATGCCTACCTACAGTCAAGGAGGATAACTTAGCCTTCTCCTACAGTCAAGGAGGCTAACTGTAGCACTCCAGGGGGTGATCTGTGTGACATTAATGCACCTAATTGCTAACTGGTGGTTACTTTCAGTTCAACCAATCAGTTATAGTCAGTTAAGGCGCCTCCATTCATTAAATATATTATTTAATGATTATTTATTATTATTTTAATGAACTGGAGTGAACAAGGCGCCTTCACCAACTTCTGATGGTCAGTTCAGCTTCAGTTAACCTCATCAGGGTTTATTGGAGTCATGGAGTACTATCACTTGATGGTTGGTTGCTATGACATGTGTTTGATCTCCTTCAGTTGAGATTAAGTCATTTATTGCACTCCAACTTCAGTTAGGGGTTGGTGAGTCAATTAGGGTTTTTGTCAAGTGGTTAACTGAGTGAGATTACATGGCAAAGAGTCAATTAAGCTAGACTCACTCTTGGAATTCGAATTGTCCCTTAGGTATTCAAATTCTTTCATGGAGTTAAGCCATTGCACTGCATGGGAATTGTAACCCTTTATTGTTTATTAAATATACAGAGAGGAAACCAATTCTGGTTCCGATTATTTCCAATTCATGAGTATTTGTTAATAATTCTTTGATGATTTTGATTCCTAGTTCCTAAATCATGTGCAAGAATTAATAATATTGACAACCTAAACCATATTCAGTATTCTTGAACATATTAAGTACTACATTGAATATACACTAATTACCCCTAGCTATCATCAAATTCATTTGAAGTGTATCCTAAAGATCATATAACTCACAAGTCTTGTAACCCATTCAAATTTAGCCAACGTTGACCATATTAACCATTATTACCAACTATAGACCATCATTGACCATTGTTGTCCATAGTTCATAACCATTATCCATGGTTGACTAGTGTTCACCTTGTTGACAATGGAGGACAACCTACAACCATTGTCAACCATCATTCATCGAGGTTTATCTAGTAACCTACTCACACATAATCCTCTAATTGATATTGTCCTATGTTGGAAAATGTTAACTATTAGTCAACATTGATCCATTGGCACAATTAGCCACCTAACCCTAACCCATTTATTATACCAATAACCACATAATCCAATTCAAATGCAAGTTAAATTATCACTTCATGTCTTAGAATGGAAGTAGCATAATAACTGGATTCACAAGAATTGCAACAAATAAATCATTTGGAGAAATGTTACGTTTACATTGTATCAATGTACAAAGGTCTCAATTCTGAAGATAAAGTAAGTACATTAGAATTTCAACATTTTTCAAGGATAAATAAAAAAATAGAAATAAATTTTCGACATGATGTGGGATTTCCGCCTTCATTAACAAAAAATACATTAGAATTTGCATCCAAATGTAGTAATGAAAAAATAAAAAAATCCATCTTGGTAGATTCACTGTGGGAAAATTAAACATCATTTTAGGATTCTTAAAGACATTTTTGTGAACAATGTAACTATCTTCATACATGTGATTGACTTTTTTATTTTTTACCAATGTACATAATTTGACCTCCATTGTACTAAGCCCATTTCTGCAAGTTTACACGTAGTTTTTACATAACAACCTATATACTAAGTTGTTCATATCTTAAATGTGAGCATACAGGGTTAAGTTATATAAGATAACAGAAGGATCTCTCTCTCTCTCACATAATTGGAAATATATTTTCTATAAACATTTGATAGGAGGATTTGGATTGTATTTTCATTAAAATAAGCGAGCATTTAAAACATACAAGATATCGATAAATAGTTTCTTTAAAGAAAACATTTTTGTACTGAAATGGAAAAAATAGATGTATTATAAGGTGAAAAATAGTAATCCACAACAATTCCAATTGAAATCACTCAAAAATACACAATAATGAGGGTTGGGTGTGTGTTTTACTAAAATGGGAAAAAATGGTTCCATGAAAGAAAAAAATGCCATCTTAGTAGATTCATTGTGGGAAAATGACACATCACTTTAGGAATTTGAAGAGGATTTTGTGAACAATGTAGCTTGATTCATTCTTGTGGTTTTACTTCGAATTATTGACCAATGTACAAACTATGGAGTGCATTTTACTTAACCCATTTTTTCAAAATGTACACTTTGTTTTGACATAACAACCTTTATAAGTAGTTCATAGATGGACTGTGAGAATATGAGGCTAGGTTATAAAAAATAGATAAAGAAAATTCTTCTTAATATATCTAGTTATTGTTATCAACCCAAATGGAACTTCTCCGTCCGAGTGTCGACACTTCATATGTTGGTACACAAAAGGACACTTATGGATTGAAGGTTGCCTAAACAGTATAGATGGGCATGACATGAGATGCATTCACTATCCAACCAGCTTGCCATTTTACCTTTCTATATGTTGATTTCCGTACGCGACTATCTCCACAGCAACTCGCATACATACGCGACTATCTCCACAGCATCTCGCGTACTGTACGCGAGTATTTTCATTGCAACCCGTGTTTCATACGTGGGTTTCTAGTATCAATAGTTGCGTACACATCCATTCGAAATTAAAAATAATAAAACATGATTAATGGAGATTTGTTGAGCCCTAATCATTAACTATCTCAACTGTCTCAACCTCCTCAACCTTCGAAACTGCTCTACTTCCCAAAGTATAAATAGAGGCCTTGGGGAGGGCATTAATCAATCAATCTTGGAGAGAAAAATTATGCTGGTGGTATATCTTTAGAAGTCTTTGGAGCAGCAGAAATCAGAATCCTTTGGTTGCAAAGAAGTCCTTGTCTTAGGTGTTGGGTTGTACACTTATCTCATTCACTATCATTAATAAAGATAATTCTTCTTCCAACTTTGTGTTGAGTCTCTTTCATGTATCATGGTTTGATGAATATTTTTGATTAAGCACTCTATATATTGTTCATCTAACTTGTCATATATACATGTATAAGATTGTACTTGGAGAATTTTCTCTTTGCAGGTGAAATAGGTGCATCCTTGAAAGTTTTGGAGAGAAGCAGAGCAGGAGAAGAGAAAGCTTGGATCAACCATCGTTAATCGGGTGAGTTCAACATCTCTTCCTATTCCTTTTCTGTACTTTAAAGCTGATTGTCTACAAGTTTTAGAAGTACGTTGGTAACCCCAGACTCTAGGTTACAAGGGTGTTTATTCTTGAACAACAGAACTGGTGACTCCGTTGGGGATCCCAGATTGCTGTGGGTTATTTTTGTTGACCGTTTCCCAGTATTTGCCTTGATTGTGTGTGTAGTGTCCTGTCTTGGTTCATGCTTACAGTAGTGTTTGAAGACCTTGAAAATTTTTCTTTTTATTAGAAAATTTTATACGTGTACACGGGTTTCTCTTGGATACAGTTGCATATAGAGGTCTACGTACGCGGGTTGCTCTCTAGGATAGTCGCGTATAGTACACGGATTGCCCTTGTACACAGTCACGTACAAGCCTGAGCATTGAAATTTTTGGGCTAGGGTTTGCTTGTCCCTATCCCTCTTTAAAGTTTATTTGCTGGTTGGTATTCCTTATAAGCATTGCACTGTGAGTTTGATGACTTTGTTGGCCACACCTTGTGCTTTCTTGTAAATCCCTTGAGTTATTATTGTTTGGATTGTCTTTCTGTTAGTAGCTTGAAGTGGATTTGCCTATTTGGGTTATAGGTTCAAGTGATTGGTTGTCTGAATCAGTGATCAGGGTTCTAGACACTGTATATCCCATTCTATTTTAAGATAGTGATTGGTTTGCCACTTGCCTTTGTTTGATCTCAGTGATTTTGTTTCATTTTGTCCACCCAATCTAGGGTTCCAAGTCTTCCTTAGATGGTTGATATTTGGTCTTATTAATCTGTTTACTTCACTTTGCTTACTTTATACAGTTAGTTTAATTCAAGCATACTCAAGTTTTTTGTGTATTTAGGTGCATAGTAGTATTTGAGCATTTTAAAAAGTGAAAAGAAAACATTTAGAAGCTTTTGCATTTGATTTTGCATAGAGTAGTTTTATTTTCAGTTTTTAAAATATAATCTCAAAAAACTACAAAAATATAGTCTTAGTGTTCTCTTTATCGTTGCATTTTCATCAATTTACATTTACATAAAGAAAAGAAGCTTGTTTTTCTTAGTGATATTTTTCTTTGGAAGTATACACGTTTGCTTTTTATATTTCTTATCGAGTCAAAACATCATAGTCTTTCACTCCACTTGCTTTCTGAGTAAAAAATAGCCCTAAAAATGAACGCAATAATTAAAATCTATTAGTAATTTTTATTTTTTAGGGCCATACATCTACTAGCTTAGGCTAGACTTGTGGGATAGGAAGTGTAAACTTCCCATAAGTTTTAAAATTTAGACATAGTGGGCCAATCGATAGGTAAATCCTTCTCTTTATCGATAGTATCTGGGAAGCTCCTCTCAAACAGGAGTCAAGCACGAGGCCGCGTGGAGGCATTGGACTGAGGAGATAACCCTCTGATTCCTTGTCGAAACATAAATAAGGACTTTTATGCATCTGGGGATTCTGTCCTAGATAGAGTTTTGGGCTCAGCTACCCTGCCCATGCGTACGAGTCAGGCTTGTGACTATCCCCCCAGAATGTTGGTATAGTTAAGGTAGCCTCTAGTCTCTTGACATCTAGGGTTCATACCTAGGTAAACCAGGAGGCTATTTCTGGTTCACCTTGGACGGACTTGGAAGGTAACCCTTGTTGAAAGTGTAGGAGGGCTGTGGGTGATTCCTCTGCTTGTGCCTAATAACCTCTTCAAGGATGCCAAGTAACTGTTCTTCAGCTTTCTTCGGGAAAGCATATCTTTTACCCTTGCTAACTATTGAGACTTTAGGAATTTTCATAGTGACTGCTCTATGGTTTGTCTATGTTTAGATGACCTTAGGGTTTGAATTTTCAAATTTA
Organism: Pseudotsuga menziesii; assembly: GCA_001517045.1. Classification (NCBI taxonomy): domain Eukaryota; kingdom Viridiplantae; phylum Streptophyta; class Pinopsida; order Pinales; family Pinaceae; genus Pseudotsuga; species Pseudotsuga menziesii. Next base: position 66,835 of record LPNX011102034.1, on the reverse strand, counting down.
CAATCATGGAGGACTAACCTATTAGAAGGTCATGAAGGTTGCAAAACCTTCCTCCTCTCATCACATTGGAACCTCCACCTCGACCCCAAAGGTGAAGATTGGACACAGATGGTTCATTTGAACCGATAGGAGTAAGTGAAGTTCCAGGTGAACCAGAACTCAGGGCTAACCATTTTTATTTTAATACAGTTGAGATAGAAGACTTGCAGGCCCACGAGTTTGTAAGGAATTTTAATACACCCTTGACTGACTTAAATGATCCTGTGATCGTCCAGGTAAGGCCTTTTGATTCACCTGTGTTAGGTGTCCCTGTGGGCAGGATAATGTCTACTATAGGAGAAAGTTCTTTTGTTTACACCTCAGCCATTCTGGATGAAGGGGTACTACCTCCCCCGGTAAGTGCCCCTAGATCTAGCATACCTACTACGCCCTTAACTCCAGCGAGCCGAGTGGTTCAACCATCGGTTCCCACAAGCCTAGTAGGTGCTTCTGGTGGCATGGTTACTGGGATTCCTAGTATACCTACTATTCCTTCCTCCTTCACACACACTGCCCAAAGTGGTCCAGTAGGATCCTCGACTTTTGTCCAAGGATTTCCTTGGAATCGGGGGCATATTCCCCCATCCACTCCATACGTAGGCCCATCACCTTGTTATGTAGGAGTGTAGTTTGGAAACACTAACCCTTACAGGAAAAGTTTTCAAACTTCGGTCTCGTCCCCATTCATGATTTCTCCCTTTTCATTGTTTAGCGGAGGGATACCTACTCCTGGTTTTCAAACCCCAGTTTCGACTGGGGCGACCGAGGCCTCTTATACTGCACCTCCCACCCATAATCCTATGGCTTATGGATGGAATCCATTTCAAATTAATCCATCCTCTTCGCAATTGGCGGCAGGGGGAAACCCCACCTTTACATATGGGAATTTGGGGGAAAGTCCCTCTAATCCCCAAACTGACACTTTTAGTGGTCCAGTTTGACCTAAGCTTCCTTGCCAGATTTGTCTAAATTGATGAACGACCCAGTGAGGCATGAACCCTCGTGGCCACCTGTCCCCAACAAATTGCCATCGGACATCCTAAAATTCGAGGGCAAAGTTGGTGAAGATCATGGGGCTCATGCCACTACTTTTCATTTATTGTGTTCTTCTAATTCGTTGAATGAAGATTCAATTAGGTTGAGGCTATTCCAAAGAACCTTAACAAGCACTGCGGAAAAATGGTACATTGAGTTGCCTTCTGCTGCGTTCAGTAGTTTTTGGGACTTGGCTAATGCATTCCTTAGCCACTTTCAGCTTCTGGTCTGATATGATTTTGGAATGGTATTTTTATCTACCTTCAGGAAGAACAAGGCTACCCACATCTCAGATCACATCCAAGAGTGGAGGAGGCAAAAGAGCCTTACTAAATCCACTATTCCTCTTGAGTTTTTACTAGAGTGGTTCCTTAAATCCATGTTGCCTTACATATCTAAGGACGTCTCCACTTCAGGAGTGACGAATGAGGAAGAAGCCATCCTCAGGGCCCAACAATTGGATTTGATTTATTCGCAATGTGGGATCTTGTATGAGATTATCCCTGAGGCACCGAGGCCTACCCACGATGCAGAGAAACCTAATCCTGGACCCCATGTCAATGGTGTGGTTGGGTCCATAAACTCTCCCACTGTAGAATCTTTAGCCAAATAGCTCCATCATTTGTCTATCAAACATTCTATGGTGAAGGAAACTAAGGCTGCCTCCTCACCCCAAAGTGCAAATGTTTTTTCATAGACCTCTCAGAAGGGAAATCATCAGCCTAGTGGGAAAAAGAAGAGAGGAAAGAAAGGGGAGGGAAATCAAAACAAGCAAAAACCCACAAATAGTGCTGATGGGGGCAAGAAAGAAAAGAAAAAGGTGAAATTCCCGTGTAAGTTGTGCCACGAGGATCACCTCACTCACCTTTTTCCCCTTATGGAACAAGCGCAGACGCTGCTAAAAGCTTAACAACTAGCTGTCCTGAAGGATCCATTTCTCCAAGGGCAGAATTCTGCTTCAGTTTCTAAAGTAGCAGGGGGCACTCCAAATGCCCTTGAACCCAATTATATCAACATGGTTTGATCTTCAACTTTTCTACAGACTAGGAATAAAAACTATGAAAAAGAGACTTCTGAGAAGGGTAAGTCTATAGGTGAAACTTCTAACCCTCTCACAATCGAGAAGCCCACTGAAACTATGCCTAAGATACCAAAAGGTGTCTTTAAGAAGACCTTGCATAACCCTAATGCCATGGCTGCTTCAAAATACCCCGTGGTTGAAGAATTAGCCCAAACCCCTTGTGCAATGTCAACTTTATAGGTGTTACAGAGTTGTCCCGCCTAGCGGGATGCACTCTTAGTAGCCTTAGGTAGCATGGAATCATCGAGTCTCATGGCGAAATTTCACTTGTCTGATGTTAAAATTTTCCTACCTTACCATGTAGCCTTATCAATAGATGTCATCCATGGTGGAAATACCATTGGAAGGGTAGTTATTGATGAGGGTGCTTCTACATGCGTTATGTCCTTGTCATGTTGGAAAGCTCTCAGATCCCCAGAGCTGGTCCCGTCAAACACTCTACTTAGTGCTTTCGATGGAAGGTCATTCCTTCTGAATGGTATCCTACTAGCTTTTGAAATTAAGCTGGCAGAGAAAGCAGTGTCTATTGAGGTGGAATTGATTGATGCACCTTTGGACTATAATTTTCTTTTGGGAAGAAGCTGGACTTATGCCATGTCTGCTATTGCATCGGCTATCTTTTGAGTGGTAGTGTTTCCACACGAAGGGAAGTTGGTTACTGTTGACCACCTCAATTTTACTCGAAAAGGCTGCATGGAGTCTAATGAGTCCACTGTGCCATTGGTTATCTGGTGAAACCTTCTACTGAGATCTTGGGGGATGGAATGTATGCATCATTGATGGGCACATTTGATCTTCTAGCCTCGATTAACTATATACGTTCTACTAGTGTGGGGAATTCCATAGCCACAGTTGTTGATAGGACTGATCCTTGGGTTCTCCCTTCCCCCCATGAACCGGAAGTTCCCTGATCGACAGTGGAAGTGGCTTACCAAGCTATCACTCAAATCACTATTGATCTAGTTCCAGACCTTCTCACAGTCTCAGAGGATCTAGAAAAAGTCTATTTGCTTGCTTGGGTAGAAAACTCTTTGCAGTCTACGGATTGTTTAGATATGGTTTTACCTTCTGATAAAGCCATTCTGGAAGCCATGTGCATACGTGATCAGATCTTTGAAGATCTTCATCATTGATCCTATTTTATTCCAGAGCTAAGCAGGATAGAGAATCAAGAGTTTCATATGAGACTGGAAGATGATGTTGATATACCCATCAATCCCTTACCAAGGGAAGGAATGTTTGCTGAGGGGAATATGGAAAATATTTTTGCTACTATCCCTATCATCATCTCTGTAAATCCTGACGTTGTGGAAAATATACATATCGATGCAAACTGCTCTCCTAAGGAGATTGCAATCTATACGTCCTTGTTCAAGGAATTTCATGATGATTTTGCCTGGTCATATGAGGATATGCTAGGCATTGATCCATTAATAGTTGAGCATGAGATACAAACATACCCTGATGCTAAACCTATTTGGAAAAAGTTAATACCTATTAACCTGCGTAAAGCAGCGGCTGTGAAGGCTGAAGTTGAAAAACTGTTGAAAGCTGGTTTTATTTATCCCATAGCTATGATGGAATGGGTATCCAACCCAGTTCCTGTTGATAAGAAACAAGGGACCATACGCGTCTGTACCGGCTTTCGAGATTTGAATAAATCCTATCCTAAGGACAACTATCCCATGCCATTTATAGATAAAATTATAGATGCTTGCGCGGGAAGTGAAGTTTTCTCATTTATGGATGGTTTCTCTGGATACAATCAAATTCAAATAAAACCAGAAGAACAACATAAAACTACTTTCATTTGTCCTTGGGGTACCTTCACGTACAAAAAAATGCCCTTCAGATTGAAAAATTCTAGGGCAACCTTTCAATGGGCAATGAAATTTTCCTTCCATGATATCAAAGCCATTGTTGAACCTTACCTTGATGATCTGCCTATGCATTCTCGTAAAAGAATCGATCATCCAGATCACTTACGTCTAATTTTTGAATGATGAAGATACTATAAGATCCACTTGAATCCCCACAAGTGCGTGTTCTGTGTCGAGTCAGGGAGACTGCTCATATTCATTGTTTCTAATAGAGGCATTCAGGTGGATTTGTTAAAAGTAGAGGCCATTGTAAATCTACCTCCTCCTCGTTCTATTAGGAAACTTCAGAGCCTGCAGGGAAAGTCCAATTTTCTTCGACATTTCATTGTAAACTATGCCAAGATTACCAAGGGTTTCATGCACCTGCTAAAATAGGACACCCCATTTGTATGGGATGAAACTGCACTACTCGCTTTCGAGGCATTGAAAAAAACTTTGTTGTCGGCACCTTTACTACATCCGCCAGATTACTCTATGGATTTTATATTGTATCTTGCCGTGTCCGAGTTGACCATTGGGGTAGTCCTGGTCCAGGAGGGCGATAAGCTCCAGTAGCACGTCATTTAATATCTTAGCCGTACTTTAGCTGGACCTGAGCTCAGGTACTCCCACGTCGAGAAATTGGCCTTAGCAACTGTCTATGCTGTTCAGAGGTTATGTCACTACATATTACTGAGGACTACAACTGTAGTGGTGGATGTTAATCCTTTTCAATACGTTTTGTCTCGATGTATTATTGGGGGAAAATTCAACAAATGAATAGTCATTCTCCAAGAGTTTGACTTGGATTTCCAGTCTGCTAAATCTAAAAAATCCTTAGTTTTTGCTGAGCTTATAGCATAATTTCCAATGGAAGAAGATGTATTCATTGAAGAAGACTCATTCCCTAATGAGCATATCTTCTTGATATCCACCTCTGACCCCTGGTACAGGGATATACTGATATGTCTCTAGACTTTGAAGTATCCTATAGCTTCTTCATGTGAGAAATGACGTAAACAATGCCTTCATGCTAAGAACTACCTCATCATAGGAGATACTTTATATTGTAGAGGGGTAGATTCCATTTTGCGTCGATGTCTTACCCATGAGGAAGCGAAGATTGTCCTGAATGATTTCCATAGTGGAGCGTGTGGGGGTCATTTATCTGGGTTAGCAATGGCCCAGAAGATACTACGTGCCGATTATTTCTGGCCCACGATCTTTAAGGATTGTGTGGAAGCCGTGAAGTGCTAACATCCTTGTCAGCTTTACACCAGAAAAATGCGGTCACATCCCGCTCCATTATTTCCTGTTGTCTTGTTGGGCCCCTTCATGAAGTGGGGGATTGATTACATGATGTGTAACCCAGCCTTGGCTCTGGGGCACAAATATATTATTATCGCTGTGGACTATTTTACGAAATGGGTAGAGGCAATTCCCACCTTTAAATCCGACGGGGAAACCACAGATTTTTTCATGTTCAATCAAATTAGAGCATGGTTTGGTATACCCAAGGTGATTGTCACTAACCATGGCAGTCATTTTCAAAATAGCATGATGACAGAATTGACCACTATGCTTGGATTCAGACAAGAACATTCATCTTCGTACTGTCCTCAAGCAAATGGTCAGGTTGAGGCTGTTAATAAAACTTTGAAGACTATCCTCAAACTTACTAGTGATGTAGCCCTTTCTAACTAGCATATCATGCTATACCCCACACTTTGGGCGTATCAAACTAATGTAAAAACTACTACGGGTTTCTCCCCCTTCCAACTTGTTCATGGAGTGGAAGCCGTTACCCTAGTTGAATGTGAAATCTCGTCCTTGAAAATAGCTATTCATGTGTTACCTGATACGACAGAGCTTGAAGAACGTCTAATACACTTAGAACATCTTGATGAGCAACATAGAGATGTGTTGACAGCAAATCAAGCTCACAAAAATAGGGTCAAAAGCCAATATGATAAGTCGGTCAAGCCTCAGATTCTCTCTGTGGGGGAACTTGTTTTGCACTGGGACCAAGACAAAGAACCCTTGGGGGCAGGAAAATTCAAGTCCATGTGGTTGGGGCCTTGTGTTGTGTCGAAGGTCTTAAAGAAGGGCGCGTATGAGTTAATTGATTTTGACAGGAATAAGCTGCTTGAGCCTAGAAATGGGATCTACCTAAAAAAGTACTATGCTTAGGCTTAGCGCTTTTTCTTGTAATTTTATTGTTTTTTTTTTATGTACACTAGTTCGTCGGTTTGTGTTTTTTATACCATCTGTTAGTTGTTTCAGATGTCTTCCAAGAGGTTCATAGGTTTCGCTGATGGCGCTAGTCGCCACACTTGTAATCTAGCTTCAACAGCATGGGTCAGTTATTCTCCCTCAGGACAGTTAGTTGCCTTAGGAGGTGCTTGCTTAGGTCCTGCTTATAATAATGTCACTGAGTATAGGGCTGTAATTGAGATTCTATGGGATGCTTTGTCACATGGTATCACTCAGCTGGAAGTCTGACTAGACTCTCAACTGGTGGTTTCCTAGCTCAATCGAGCTTATTAGGTGCAGAACCCTATTCTACTACGTTAGTTTATGCAAGTTAGGTTATTGGAAATAAATTTTGAATTCATTACATTCAATCATATTCCAATGAATCAAAATTCATTAACTGATGCATACTCTAATTACATCTTGGATTGGCATTTAACATTTTTTTTATAAAAATATACAACATACACATAAAAAACATTTGTAAATAAACCGACAACACACACACACACACACACACACACACACACACACATATATATATATATATATATATATATTTGAATATCTGTCTATAGATAGGTTGAGTCTCTGATCCTCAGATCCAGTCATAACTGTATAATATACAAAAAATATACAAAATATGGATCATAGTCCATTAAATGCCCTAGATCTAAGCTGGACCACCCTGGCCCCCCTAGTCTCCCTGTACTCTGGCTTTTTCAGCCTCCTCGCCTTCAGTAGCCTCAACAACATCTATGTATACTAAAACTGCTCTAGCTACCCGCCTCAAAAGGCATATCTAGATAGGTGGTACACCAACCACAAACTCCTGCATGATGGCTAGGATGTGCTCAATATGTAAGGTGGGTAATATCTAGGTAAGCCTGGCCATCTTCCCCTCAAGAACCCTAATCAACCCCTGGTCTTCTCCTAAGACAGGGCACACATACATGCGTGGATGCCCTTCAGGGCAGACTGGTCCAATATCTACTTTTTGACATGTTTTTAGGATTAGAACTCTTATACATATGTATATATATCTATATTTAAAGTTCATAAAAATTTTAAAATTTGAAAATAAAAAATTACCTAACTCTCCCCATGCTCCTCCTGGAGGGAGAACAAGGTCTGGATCACCACAGAAATCCATCCCAGCATATGGAAACTACTCCAGTGTTGGCAATTGTCGCTCCCACCAAAAGTAGAAGTCATCATCATATACACTCTGCACTGAACCACCTCCTCCTTGGTGGAGTAAGATATCTCCCCATCTACTCAGCCTAGGCTGACAAGGAGAACGAACTGGTAGGGGTACTGCAGGGCTCAATCCTAGCACTCTCTCTCGAAGAAGGCTACTAGTATGCTAGAATATCCAAAGTTATTCATCCTTCCTCTCTTGCAGTCAGAGAGTTGTTTTCTAGAAATCAGGATAACTCTTGAGCACCAATCATATAAGGCCCCCTACATGTAATCCACTGCTAACCTCATCTAGATCCGTGTAGCAAGATGAAGAGAATATGATCCTGCAACCCTCACTATGGTACTTGTCAATACCTGTAGAGGAATATCACGTATGTGTACAATAGGGATGCAACTCCCTCTCTTTTGGGTATCAGGTGCGCAGTATATGTCAATGTAGTTTTGGACACTTGGGTCACCGCCTCTACTGGTGCCCTCCAAGTTGACTAGAGCTCCTCGCCATGATAGACTGGAAATGAAATAGATATCCTCTGAGGTAATTTCCAAGGATTCATATTGAAGGTCAAACATGCCCAAATAATGATCCCAATAATTTATCATGAACTCTAGCAGGCGAACATTGACCCACATAGGTGATGTACAAATTTTTTTTAACAATCCACTTGAAAGTAAAACATTCACAGTGGGGGCATCCTGGAGTGCTTCTTGATCCATATCTTCATGCTCACGCTCCCTATACTCAAGCACCATCTTCAAATCTAGTAAAACAAGCATTGAAAACCTTTAGTTTCATGTAAAAATTCAAAATATTGACCCTACATACTTCTTTTCCCCTTCACGTAGCGTACACGACTATCTAGTTAGGCATGCCACATACAGTATGCGACTGTTCTTCAGGCAACTTGCGTACAGAATGCGTGTACGTGAGTTTCACTGTAGCGAACCCACATACACAACATTCCTTGCTTAAGGGTGCTCAAAAATATAAAATTTGGACTCAATTTTGAAATTTGCTAGGATCAAATTGAAGAGCTTAGGTGTAGTCTTACCTGACACTTGCGGAATTGGATTTGGTCCACCGGATTGTCCACACCGATCAACTGAAGGTAGAGGTGAAAACTTGTCTTTTATGGCTAAAATTCAAAATGGTGAGTTTTATTTATGTTTTTGAACTATTTATAGAAATTATATTTCTCAAGTGGGTTTTTTCCTATAGTTCATAATTCATTCAACTAATACCATATCTTTTTTGCCTTGTAACAGGTTTATCATCGTTCTAAGGTTTTGTTGTTGTTGTTGTTCATATAGGATGGTTTTTCGTCGTTTCACATGCGTTTTGCATCTATACTTATTCCATCTTAAAATTAGCAATCAACATTTTAAACATGGACTATGGTATTTTTAAGCCATTAGTTCCTTGTCTTTACCATTGTTCTTCCGTGGATAGGGCCTTCCTCTCATGAGTATCCTCATTTAGAACCTATGTTGTCTTTCGATACTCATGCTGCAGCTATCTTAGGTACAGGGGAATCCTTTTAGCTATTTTTCACACCAAATGGAGCCTCATTTTGGTTTATTTTTACAAGCTATCCCTTTATAGGACTCCCCTCCCTTATGGAGTTTCTTTAGGCCCAGGTATGACTCCTTAAAATAGACTTGACTGCCGAGTTAACTTGTCCATTCAAGCTTATTAAGAATATGTGAATGGGCATTCACATTGGTGGTAGGTTATCTCTTTCTCGGACCATGCGGAATAATACGAGAAAGGATCACTCTCTTTTCTACAGAATTGAGAAGAGTATTCTCAGGCAAAGGTTTATCACTTTTCCGGACCTAAGGGACTAAATTTACGGAAAAGGAACACCCATTATGAGCTTAGTTTTATCTTTTTCGTGCTCTGGACCTAAACATGAAAAAGATTCTGAGTGTAATTTATGTCTTTGTCATGCTCATTAAACACTAAGAACAAGGTGTCGAGTTTATTGTTGTAAGCCCCATTTCTCGTACTCAAATGGATCTTTCCGAGTGATCTTGATTTCCTTCAACCTCGTAAAATTCAAGCTATATGTTGCTCTTGAAGGAGCGTTGGGTAGGTGGTAATTTAACCTTTTTTGGACCTCCCTGACTAAGTACGAAAAAGGTTCACCTTTTCTTCTATGGAAGTTAAGAGAGTTCTTCTGTGGTATGTTTTATACTTTTCCGGCCTCAGGAGATTAAATTGGATGAAAAAGGACCCTCCTGGAGTCTTCTTTGGAGTTTTCAGACTCTCTAAATGTGAAAACACCAACTGAGCATGTACTAGTTCGGGCTCATTAAATCCACAAATCAGTGACACTATTAAGCAATATTCCCTCTTCTCTTCAAGCTTGTTAAAAAATGAAGAGAGTCTCGAGTTGACTTTCCTGGACTTGTTAAAATTTAACAGGAAAGGTAAGGAAGAAGTTTTCTTTTAGTTTTCAGTTAGTGGCAGCATGTCATCCTTGAACACAACACTCTCTGTCTTTTTCGATACCCATGTCTCAGTGTTCAATTTCAATTTGGCTATTACTTCAAGTTTATTACTCCTACTATTGTTAGTTCTACCTGGGGAATCTGATCATGTCTCCTACATGACAGATAACTATAGTTGTTCTATCTATAAAGTTAAAAGATACCTTGGGTCATCTCTGTGTCGTGCTCACTGTTCAAGGATTTAACTCAATGTATGATCTATATCTGATCCCATCATTGTCATATTTGTTATCACTTGTGTCTCCCTTCCATTACCTAGTTTCTAGTCACTCTTGTGATCCGTTGGAGGATATATTTTCCTTCCTTATCATAGTATGGTTCTACATCAGCACTTTCTGACGATGAAGACCAAGAATTTTGACGATCGTACCTTAGGATTCACTTTCTTTATTGGTGAATTCATTTGCTTCAGTTGTCGATTATCACCTATTGATTGACAATCTGTTGAATCCGCTCCATGTTCGACTTCGACCTACATCTATTCACATGGATTGGATTGTACTAGTTCTTTGGGATTATTTATGAAGACCTTAGTTTCCTATCTATGGACTAAGTTGCACAAGAATATGTTGTACCTATTTACACAACTTCCAGATCTTTGAAGACTCATCATTATTGTATATTGTGGCTTTGATCCACCTTTGTAATATACGTGGTCTTGTACCCGTATTATATGATGTACTCAAACTTTGTAAAGGAGCTAGTGTTCTAGTATATTGAACATAGCATCCTCAGATATGACTTTGTATATGACATTATTATGTATTTGTTTCAGGTACTACCTCTGCTCCATTGGATTTCTGAATTCTCCAAAGATAATGACTATAATGTATTTCAGCCATTGCTTCCCTCTGACCTCACACATTAGGGGGCATTTTTTATCAACCCAAATGGCACTTCTCCATCCGAGTGTTGACACTTCATATATTGGTACACAAAAGGACACTTATCGATTGAAGGTTTCCTAAACACTATAGATGAGCATGACATGAGATGCATTCACTATCCAACCAGCTTAACATTTTACCTTTCTATATGTTGATTGCCGTATGCGACTATCTCCACAGCAACTCGCGTACATACACGACTATCTCCACAGCATCCCACGTACTGTACGTAAGTATTTTCATTGCAACCTGCGTACATATCTGTACGTGGGTTTCCCTTATAGAAACTCGTGTGTCATACGCGGGTTTCCAGTATCAATAGTCGTGTACACATCCATTCGACATTAAAAATAATAAAACATGATTAATAGAGATTTGTTGAGCCCTAATCATTAACTATCTCAAATGTATCAACCTCCTCAACCTTTGAAACTGCTCTATTTCCCAAAGTATAAATAGAGGCCTTGGTAAGGGCATTAATCAATCAATCTTGGAGAGAAAAGTTATGCTGGTGGTATATATTTAGAAGTCTTTGGAGTAGCAGAACTCAGAATCCTTTGGTTGCAGAGGAGTCCTTGTCTTTTGCATTGGGTTGTACACTTATCTCATTCAGTATCGTTAATAAAGAGAATTCTTCTTCCAACTTTGTGTTGAGTCTCTTTCATGTATCATGGTTTCATGAATATTTTTGATTAAGAACTCTATATATTGTTCATATAACTTGTCATATATACATGTATAAGATTGTACTTGGAGATTTTTCTCTTTGCAGGTGAAAGAGGTGCATCCCTGAAAGCTTTGGAGAGAAGCAGAGTGGGAGAAGAGAAAGCTTGGATCAACTGTCGTTAATAGAGTGAGTTCAACATTTATTCCTATTCATTTTCTGTACTTTAAAGCTGATTGTCTGCAAGTTTTAGAAGTACGTTGGTAACCCTAGACCCTAGGTTACAAGGGTTTTTATTCCTGAACAACAATTATCTTATTTTCTAATCCTTTTAGTGTAACATTTGAATTGAGGCTTTGACTTGCATTTTAATTAAACTAGGAAGACATTTCTTAAATACAAAACATCCATGAAGAATTTCTTCAAGGCATGGAATTTTCTAACCCAACTTGGAAAAATATATGTATAAGAGGTTGGAAAAATGTAATCTATATCAATTCAAATTAAAATCATTAAAATGACCTAATAATGAGGGATGTGTGTGCATTTTATTCAAGTGGGTAAATATGGTCCCAAAAACAAAAAAATCCATCTTTGATAAAAAAAAAATGATAGGATCTTTGTAACCATTAACTTGCATGTTGAAATTTGAATGATTAAACTCGTTTAAAGGATTTAAATGGCAAAATTTAAGAGAATAATTGTGTTAAGTTTTCTTAAATTGCTTAAATGATATCTTAAAACAATTTATCACTAGTAGGATCAGTCAAATAAAAAAAAGCAAATAAACAAAAGAACACAGATATTTTCCTTGAGAAAACCAAAAGCGTGAGAAAACCCCTCAAAACTTCATCAGTATAGAACTCAACCAGAGTAGTGTAAAACCCAGAAAAATCCTTCTCTCTTCTTTCTGGTGCACTTGTTCTTTTCTCTCTTGCAAAATTTCTTGAGTGAGTGTGTACAAATGAAGGGGAGCGCCTCCCAATTTATATTCTTCACTTGATTTGATTGAGGACCTAATAGGGTCGACTTGTCTAGCAAGGCACCAAAAATAAAATTTATTATAATGACACTTGGGTACTATTGAACCGAATTACATCCAGAGGTTTACGTTGATTCTTTAAGTGAAGGCTTACATGACCAAACTCATCATCTGATGGAGGAATGAAATTAATACATATGGAATATATTCCAAAGTTACAATACTTTAACACTCCCTCCTAACTAGGAAGGTATTCAACCAAGGTAGAAACTATTACCACAACTGTACAATTGACTGGTGAGTCTGTATATGTCATAGGAAGTTTTGGAACACCATCATACATCTTCATCATCAATCTCAGCTAGATCATCTTCTACAATATCAGTATGTAAATACCGAATCACCTTTTATATATATTGGATCATATTCTGTCACACCAGTATATGAATATTGAATCATATTCTACAACATCAGTGGTGGATACTGAGTAATATTCTGAGTATAATAAATCATATTATGCAACAACAGTATGTGAATACTGAATCATATTTTTCCACATCAGCATGTGAATAATAAATCATCTTCTTCCAACATCAATATGTAAATACTGAAACATCATCTGCAACATCAGTATGTAAATTCTAGAACATCATCCACAATATCAATATATAGATACTGAAACATAAATAAAAACCTCATTAGAATGTTAGTGATAAAAAAAAGATCAATAATGCTAGATAATCATCTACATCACCAGCATAGAGATGCTGGAACATCGTTGTTGGGCACCAAAATTACCCTTTTTTCCTTGCTCTGTTTAGCCCTTTTTTGGTGTTTTTACCTCCTATTTACAATTGAATCTTTATATTTCCCAAGATAACACGCATAAATATTTAAGGTATAAATCATTATTACTTGTTTCATTAATGCTTGATTTTACTTATGATTATGAACTTTACTTTCATTTGCTTTGATTTGTTATTGGTTCATAAGAAATATTCAAAATCTCGAGGTGTCCCAGGTGTAACAACTTGCTGCATTCGGAGATTAATAATACTTGGCGTCAGTCTCCCATTTGATAATCCAGTCTACACCACTGATGAGAGAATATCGGATGTCCTTCCTTGCATCTAGCTGAAATTGCTTGAGCATATTTCCTCATTAGTTGGAACAGGTTCGACCTGTGAAGCAGTTCAATTCATTATTTTGAACTGATCTTATGCAATGTAATAATATTTGTAAATGTTCTTGTTTAACTCGACATCCAAAATATCATATATCTTCATTGTTTCCCAATATTAGTGTAGCTGAAATGTTCGATTTCTGTATAAGTATGAACATGAAATTGGAGCAAGGGGTTGGAAATTGGAGAGAAGTCATAGTAGAGGAGAATGTAACTGTACTTTGATCATTTTAATAAAGGAGCAACAATTCTCAATATTGTTTTGTTGTATATCTTTTTAATCCTTCAATAGCATCTTTGTTCGAAGGCCAGGGCCCTCCTTCTTACAGTGTTTTTGGTAGTAGTAGATGTTTTAGTTTAGTTATTTCTGTTTAGTGTGGGATTTCAGTTTGATGCATTTATAGACAAATGCAACAACACTTATTAAACAATTGCATTATCACATTGTGTAGGATAATCCTTTTTCTTTATGCAAAATGTGTTAATTAGTTGTATCTGTTATAGATAAGCTCAAATTTTGTGTAGTATTGTCATTTGTCTTTCTTGGAATTTACTGAATTAGATAGATCATGGTTTTTATGAATTGGTTGTTTTATTGCTGGTTTGTGATTGTTTTATTTTGGTAAAGTAGGATTTAACTTATTGCAAAAGTAATTCTAGATTGATTCATTCTTAGATCATAAATTGAAGAATTGATATTGTAGGAATTAGAAGTCCTTTAAGTTCTTAGATTGATAATTTAATTAGTTTTTTACAAGAAGCTGAGTTGACTGAGAAGTGATTAGGATTTAATGATTTATATTTTAGGAAATAGATACTAAAATGTTTATGCATATATTTTGTGAGTTACCTTTGAAATAAACAGACTTCCCTGGGTTGAAAATTTATATTTAGCACTCTGCTTGTTACGAAAATTAATGAGTATATTGAGTGACCAAAATTTTGGCACCGTTGCTAGGGAAGGTAATTGGTAGACATAAATAATATTTGATTGGTTCAATTTCTTTAGAAATTCTGATTTTCAGGGTACAGGGGTGATAAGACACATTGAAGAGATGTGCATTCTTCAGCAGAACGAATTGGTTCCTACCCCGAGGATCAGGTACAATTAATACGAATGCATGAATAAAAGAAGAACTCATTGGGAAATGACCAGAAACACTAAATTTGTAGGTGGAAGAGGTTGTGAATATAACACAGTACGAGGAATACATACATTCATTGATGAATTACTTGCTAGGGATGATTCTTCTATTGGATCCCTATATCGAGGACCATCTTCTGCCAGAAGAAGCCTTGTTGTTCCTAGGTTGGGGTCATCAACATCAATTATGGAGAGATCTGTATGAGATGCTACACCATGTGGTGGCCCTGTGGAGAAGACTCCAGGGGATAGGGGAAGTTCTTTGGGGGTAGGTGGACTAGAGGAGGTCTATCGAGTCAATGGGGAGGAGGTTACTAAAAAAGAGTGGTTGTAGTTTCGATAGGAGTTTGAAGATCATAGGCAGAAACAAAATCGAGAGGAGAAGGAAAACATAAATAAAAAACGCCATCATGATGATAGTGAATAATTAGTAGGGGACAGTGATAATGATAATGGAAACATTCAGCATGAAGAGACAGGTCCTACACTTCAGTTCCCTATTCGACAAAAAATTGGAAAGGACCCTATGAAAAATATTTTTCCTTCTGTACTATAGAATTTCCATGGTAAGTCTATTGAGTATCTAGATGAATTCCTCTTCGAATTTGATATTCTTGGTTGAAGCTATGATTATATCTCTAGTGAGTAGAAACTGAAATGATTTCTTGCCACGTTGAAAGGTAATTCATTAATATGGTTACGAGTTTGGGTGGTGAAACTGCTACAACGTGGGAACAAATGAAACATGTATTTCTTGTGAAATACCAAGAATATTGTAGAATGCAGGATAAGAGAGAGGAATTATTTAAGATGGTGTATAAACATGATGAAATTTTGGAGAATTTTGTACAAAGGCTTCTATATAATGTGCAGAGATCATGACATACCACTATTGGAAGGGATGTCCTCAAAATTATTTTGTTGCGTGGGATAAGAGAATATTTCCTTGATATGATTAACCTATTAGGGAAGGGAGATATCTCCAAGGAACCTTTTGATAATATCATGGAATTATGTCGACGAAACTCTAGAGGGTCTTCCAGAACCAACACAAGAGAACGATATGTCTTTACATGAGCACAAAAGTCAGCTAGTGGAGTGGCTACTTGGGCAGAGATAGGTATTCTTCTTGAGAATTTTAAAACTCACATGATGAGTTCCATTTACTCATAGCTGGATGTCATGAGAGAAAATTAGGAACAAACAACTGAAGATTTGGTACTTGGGGTATTCTTCCCTAAGTGCATAAAGAAGGACCCGCTTGAAAAAGTGGAGGTATGTAGTCTATGCGATTTGGAGCATGAAACTAAATATTTTCCTTTACTATCAAAATACAAATCATTCTTTCAATCATCCATTGTGGACACTGAGAAAACTAGTTTTATTTCATAGAAGAAGTCGTGGCAACCTCACATTCCAGGTATAAATTCAGATCCTATACCTTTCAATTCCTGTAATAATGTTAATAATCAATTTCCTCCACAATACTCATATCCTAATACATAGTGGCACCAACCTTCACAACATGCAATGCAATAGCCGACCCCTTGGACTTCATGTGAGCCAATATCAAGCCAATAAGCCCCTTGGTCTCTAGGTTGGAGGAAACCTTATCTTGAAAACTATTTTCCCATAATTAGGAACCTTATCCATAGTATTAGTAGCCACAAATGCAACTCCCTAATAACGTTACACCAATGGGTGCACCACTTCATCCTCAACTTCCTGTTCAACCTAACCCCAATCCTAATAATAAGGAATTGTAACAATGTGAAACCTCTAGTATGCTAGCTTATTCCATTTCTCATCTCTCTTGCAATGATTTACATTTACAATTAGGGAGGGTAGTGGAACCAATTTTCATTGAGGATGTTCCATCCTCTATGATTGAAGAAGGAATGAATCAACGATTTGAAAATTCATTCAGTAAAACAATCTCCATTATTGAGGATGATGAAACACCAATTGGAACACATTACAAAATATCATCCGAGAAACTTGAAGAGACACAGATTAATACTCAACCTACACATTTTTTGAGAGAACCACTGTATCCTAAACAATTATCCTTGCAAAAAATAGTGGAACAACCTCGTTTCAACCTTCTAGGAGAATTGGAATATATTTATGTGAAGATTCCACTAGTACAAGCCCTCTACGATGTACCTATCTATGGTAAGACCATTAGATATTTGGTTGTAAAAAAACCAAGAAGAAAGCCTAGGGATCCTCCAACACTGCATGTAGTGGGGAAGTTATCTAAACTTATGATGGAGAGAGCTCCACTAAATAAATATGATGACCCAGGTAACCTTACTGTTACAATAATATTGGGCACACCGAGATACCCAATGTTTTGGTTGATTTAAGTGCATTTAATAAACGTTATGACCATTAATACTATAAAGAAATTAGGACTCGTTGATATCAGGCCCACCCCTACCATATTAGAAATGGATGACAGGTTCACTATCAAACCAAAAGGAATCTTGGATGATCTGGTAGTCTTTGTTGACTCATGGGAGTACCTTGCAGAGTTTGTTGTTTTACAACATAAGTCACAGCTGGGGGGTCACCCATTATTTTTAGGAAGACCAAGGTTGGCTACAATAGATGCATGTATCAACTACAGATTAGGATCCATGGCGATTTCTGATGGAATTGACATATAAGCCAATCTCATATGATGAAACTCCATTGTGGATGGATTTGGATGAGGAGGAAGAAGATACTCAACCATTATTGACAATTGTGAGGGCCCTTACTTTCAAAATAGAAATTGAAGATAACACCATCTGTAATTTTATTAGCGAGCCTACGTCTGTCACTCGACAAGCATATCAGATCCTAAACAACACCTTAAAAGAGAAAGAATAAGAATAAATTAATAAATAAACCTTAGTTAGTAACACTGGAATAATCCTAGTAATTGAAAACTCAAAGAGTGTTCTAATAGGCATCTAGCTAGGGAAAACATTGAATATTAATCATAATCTCAAATCTGATTAACTGGAATATCTGGTTACATTGTTGAAACGACACAAGGGGGAATTTACTTGGGAATATACAGACATGAGGGGTATCCCCTAAATACTATGTACTCACCACATTTATATCAAGAATGACTCTAATCCCATCCTCCAACCTCAATGTAGAATGAACTCGAACCTAAGAGACATTGTGAAGGAAGAAATCCAGAAAATTTTGGAGGCAGGTTTTATTTATCCTATTTTAGACAGTGAGTGGGTTTCCCCACTAGTGATTGTACCCAAGAAAAATGAGAAATGGAGAATCTAAGTATATTATAGATAATTGAATAAAGAAACACAGAAATATCACTTCCCTTTACCATTCATAAATAAGGCTCTAGACACCTTGTTTGGAAAAGTATTTTTTTCTTTCTTGGATGGTTTTAGTGGATATAACTAGATCCATATTTCCCCTAAAGAACAATACAAAACCACATTCACTTGTCCTTGTGGCACCTTTTCAATAAGGTGCTTCCTTTTGGGTTATGTAATGTGCAAACTACATTTCAGCGAGCTGTAATCGAAATTTTATCTGATATGGTAAATGATTGCATGGAAGTTTTTATGGATGATTTCACTCCATATGGTAATAGTTTTGATGAAGCTATAAGAAATTTGGAAAAAGTTATAGAATGCTGTGAACAAACCCACCTATGCTTGAGCACTGAAAAGTGTCATATGATGATGATCAAGGGTATAGTTCTTGGGAATTTTATCTTTGGTATGGGAATCTAGGTAGATACGACTAAGATAAAGGTAATTACAAATATTCCTACTCCTGGGTTGCAGAAAGAGGTATGTAGTTTTCTTGTTCATGCTGGCTAGTATAGGCGATTTATAGATTTTTTTTCTAAATTGGCATCCCTATTATTTACTTTACTGATGAAGGATGAACAATTGTTTGGACAGAGGAATTCCAGGAAGCGTTTACAGAATTGAAGAAAAGGTTATCTACAACACCTATCTTAAGAGGGCTTAATTGGGCCCTTCCTTTTCACATCTCTTTTGATGCTTCAGATAGAACCATTGGATTAGCTTTAGGACAACAGGAAGGTAACAACCCATATGTTATTTACTATGTTAGTAAGAATCTAGCTCCTGCTGAACTAAACTATATGGTAACATAGAAAGCGTTTCTTGCCACTGTTTATGCCATAAATAAATTTACACATTATATTACTGGATATTATACTTTTTTGCATACTGATAACTCAACTATTAAATATTTAATGAATAAATTGATTACTAATTCTAGAGTGACTAGGTGGTTGTTGCTACTTCAGGAATTTGATATAACCATTGTTGCTAGACCAAGAAAGGAAAATATGGTTGCATATTTCCTTTCTCGACTGACCCATAATGATGATGATTCACTAGTCTAAGACTCCTTTCCCAATGAACACTTGTTCGCAGTCTCAACTTATTCCCCATGGTACAATGACATTGATAATTATTTGGATTTAGGTATACTTCCAACACACTTATCCAAATGAAAAAAGAGAGGGATCATACAATAGAGTGCGGGATACTTCTGGATCGTAGGTCAACTCTTCTACATAGGGGGGCATTTTGGTGATAAAATAATGGGCCATAAAGCATTAAGGACAGGGTATTCTTTTCCAACTATGTTTCGGGACGTGAAGAAGTATGCTCAAGTTGGTGACAACTTCCAAATAATGTGCCATACGAACAAACTGGATGCAATGTTGCTTCAACCATAGTTAGTGGTTGAACTTCTTTTGATAGATGGGTTCTAGAATTTGTAGGGCCTATCAATCCTCCATCAAGAAAAAAAGTTTATATCTTGGTTTTCACTGATTATATGACTAAGTTGGTGGAATATGTGGCTTTGGTAAAAGGAAATGATCAAGTCGTGATAGATTTTTTATATGCAGATATCTTCACCTGCTTTGGACTACCTAGAGAGATTGTAACATATGGGGGATCGTAGTTTGTGTCACGTAAAATGGAGGCCTTATTTCAGAAGTACCATATTCAGCATTGAGTAACCTCACCATATCATCCACAATCCAATGGTCAGGTGGAGAGTACGAATAAGGTAATCGAGTCAATCCTTACAAAAAAAGTGAAGAGCCACCATAGGGATTGGGTTGAAAGGCTTCCATAAGCATTATGGGCTTATCGTACCACATAGCGCAACACTACAGGTTTCTCCCCATATGAGCTAGTGTACAAAAAGAATGTTGTTTTTCCTATTTGTTTCGAAATAAAAACCCTAAAGACAACTATATAAGCAAACCTGGAACTGACAGAGGTTTAAAAGAATCGATTGAATCAATTGAATGAATTAGATGAAAAGTGTACTGCTGTTGTGCATCACACATTATTAATTTAACACCAGTGCTCTAAATGGCATGATAGATTTATAAAGAAGAAGGTATTTTGTAAAGGAGAGTGGGATTTATTGTATGATTCACGGTTCAAAATGGATTTCAAAGGCAAGTTACGCACAAGATGGCTAGGACCCTATAGAATATATAAGGTATTTGATAATGGAACTGTCCATTTGACCACTATCGATGAAAATCATACACAGTTTGTGAATGGTCATTGTTTATGGATTTATCATAAACATATCTCAAAGGATGGGTTTATCTCTGAGGTTGTAGATGTACTAGACCATAATTGGTATAGAAGCAGGGTTTTCCCTTGTTTTTGAAAATTTTTAAATCTATAGCAAGTTCCACAAAGAAATTGAATATAAATAAATTGTTTGTTTTCCTTTTGTTTTTTTAATCGATGATTGGTTTGTTGTTTTTGATAATTGTGTAACAGGTATTTGTAGAAAGTTTCACTCAGAAGAAATAGTCACGACGGGCCCAGAGATCACAAAATTATGAACGATCCTTGTCCACTGGATTTACTCCTTGAATAATATTGTAGAAATCTGTTAGAAATATTGTCATTTTCCCATGTTTGTATCAAAGTTCTGTTCAAAAATTTTCAGCAGAAACTTCACTAATTGCTTATTTTTATCCGCATGTAATTCTGTTGCAACTCCACTATTTTTCATAATAAATTTTCCATTTTCCGCTGCAAATCCACTATTTTCATACCAAATTGGCCATTTTCCATTGCAACTGCGCTATTTGCACACTAAATCGACTATTTTTCGTTGCAACTCCGCTATTTTTTTCACTAAATTGACCACTTTTCCGCTGCAACTCCACTATTTTTTGCACTAGATTGGCCACTTTTCTACTGCAAATTCGCTATTTTTTGCACCAGATTGGCCACTTTTACACTGCAACTCTACTATTTTTCCACCAATTTTTGATGCAACATTGTTCCTTTTCCACTGCAACTCTGCTATTTTTCTACCAATTCCTACCAAATTTTGTTACTTTTCTGCTGCAACTCCACCAATTTTTGCTGCAACTCCATCAGTATTTTTGCTAAAAATCTCACTAAAGTTTCACCACATCTTGGGTGCGTTTTCAACCGAATCTTTCCACTTTATGATGAGATTTTTCCAATGATCTACCACTCTACTATAGACCCTCCAAGAATCCTGGAAATCAATGCTAACATGAACGTGTTTATTTGTCCATTGGATGACAACTGGTTTGTTCTTCCAGTGCACGTGCGTAATTATGTCTCTCAATTCTTTTGACACTAAGGGAATCCACATCAGAAAGATACCAAATCGCCATGACGATGACAAGGTATGCTTTTTGATTATAAGCATCATCAAGTGTGAACGCAGACAAGAATAATGATTGTATTCCACCTTTTTAAATCCTTTCCAGCCTTCTATACCCAATCAATCTTTGCACTTGTTAACGACTGTAGGCCTATTCAAACCCTTATGATAACCCGCTTAAATATCATGGTTGTTAACTTCGAAAAATTTTCAAAAATGTCAATACAAACCCTAGCTATCCATTTACTCTATTCGATTGCTGCAACTCCAATGATTTACACTATAGGATGCTACATTATTCATCACAACTAGTAAAGGAAAAATAGTATGGGTCCTCTAGTCAGATATGAACCCAAGAATTTAGACTCCCTGCATGAAAACATGGAATTCTTTGATATATTTAGGGAAGCTGGATGGATTGAATATCTTCAAAGAGTGAATGGTTTTCATGAAGAAAAAACATTTCAATTCTCAATGAATTTGACCGGAGACCATTCAGAAATTCGAGGACTAAGAATACATGTATTAGAATAGGCTTTAGTAGAAGTCACATGGTTTCCAAGGATTGGGAATCGATGGTTTTGAAGGGAAATACATAACTTGACAGCAATTGAAGACTTCCTTGCAACAGGGAAGCAGGTGCAGCCGAGGTCCAGGGGGATAGCACTCGAAACATTACCAAGACCTTGGGACTAGGTTTCTATATTCCTAAAAAGGTACATTACTTGCGAAGGAAGATACGTAATTGTTTATATTTATTATTTTCTCATGCTTTCCCATTTACGCCATTGAAAATTCTTAAACATGCCATTTTATCTTTTATGAACTCTGCAAAATATGGAACACTATGTGTTATTAGGAATATTGCACCTTATTGGACAGAAGTTGTTCCTCTGGTCTGAATGGTTCAGATCCAGAACAAATGAGTGAACGACAAAGGATGAAGACCTTCCCTGAATATCGTAGACACCTGGAATGTTGCTTCGATAGTGAACCTGTATACCTGCAAATAGATCAAACATGCAAACACATCAAAGCTACCAGAAAATCATCTACTTATCCATGTTAGTGACTAAGGAATCTAACAACATGTACATGTGAAATCAAAACAACAGTAATGTGGGACGGAAATCAGCTTTGCATTAAAGATGCATGGAGAAGCTTACAACCGTTTCCTTTGTGTCTACAAGCATCTCCAAGAGACAAACACTTCATCCCCATAAGATCCAACTTTACTCTTTATGCTCTCCAATGGCTTGGGCTAAGTAGTCAATCTAACATCATAACAATACCTCTATAGTTCTCCCCCTAAACTATGGACATGAGCTTGTATTTATAAGGCTCAATGGATAGGAATAGTTGAGAGAATTGTGCGTGAGGTGGCTCTAGGATCCTACCATGGGGGATATCATGCTCAAATGACCCATAATGATAGGGATAAGGGAGGACATGAGGCTCATGATCTAGAAGCCTTGAGAAACTTCTCTTTTTCCCATTTTACCCAGGGTACCAATTTTCTTCTCTAATGACAGAGCGGTTTAGATGAGAAATTCTTTTTGACCAAAGATGGTGGGACCTCTCCTTGAAAAAAGGATACAGGCAGTGCTAAGCAAGGTACCGCTCATGGGCCACAAGGAAAGTGTGGTGCTGAGTTTTTTCAAGTAGAATTGACAAAAAGAGTAAGTTTCCACTCTAAGTGTTGGGATTAAGGGAAAACATGGAAGTTAAGGGTCTCATGACATGGTGGTGACATGATTTAGGTATAACAGAATTCCCCCCAAATCATGAGACTTAGAGGGACACGATAATCGAGAGCTTTGAGAGAACAAATTGTCACTTCGAGGTGAAAATGTCAGCTTGGTCGGAGAATTTCGTCCAATAGGCATATGTAGTACATCAATATTTTTGACTCGTAGACAAAATTAACCAAATCATGGCTGCGGACCAATACAAAGTAGATCCATGAGAGGAATAAACAAGCATGGCTACTAGAATACAACGTAGATCCATGTGATAGAGGACTCAAACTTGGACATAGCTACCAGACATACAACGTAGATCTATGTTGTACAAATGCAAATTTGAGCATAACCACGACCATACAAATGTGGATCCATGCTAGATATACAAAACTACATCGCAACCTGGGGAAAGCAATGAGCACTATACAAATGCCTAAGGTCTTCGTCTCATCTTCCAGAAAGTACGATTCTATCCATGTGATTACAATGATCTGAAGTCGAACATGGTAGAAACCACTTGATTACGGGACAATGATGCAAACCGTTAACAAGTGCGAGGGAGATCACCATTGATGTCAATGATTCCCAAGTTACCCTAGTGTACTGAGAGTGAATAGATGTTTTGATGTCGAACACCCAGTTGATTCTATCAATCAAAGGTCAATGATGTGAACCTGTGTCAAGAGCAAGAGAATATGTCATTAAGGCATACAGATCTCAAGGTACTAAGTTTTTGTTTCTATGACTATTTCCGGGATGATGAGCTGATGTCGACGGGAATAGTCTCATCGAAGGAGGGCCATGATGAGTCCCACATTGACGACACAAAACTCAGAACATAGTTCTAGAATGATGTGAATGTAGTAACCAGAAAACTGACTCAAAAGTATTGACACAGAGTAGTATTTTGACTGCAGAGGACAAACTTCTTCAACTTCCCTTTGAACATCGGGTGACACGACCAAAGACTTGGCAGCATGACTAAACGGGACAAACACACGATGCGACAATGGACAATGCATTCTTTTGAAAGACTCAAAGGAGTGGCATGACACATGAAAGTGGATTGTCACGGAGATTAGCTGAATACCCAATTGACTGAAATGATATGCAGACAAGTGCCATGTCCAAAGGTAACAACAAACTACTGCCATTTATTTGAAAAAATGATTCCCTTCCCATTTCCCCCCATCATGGTTGATGAGTGCCTCTTTTCAGTGTTACAAGTTCAAATAGGGTAACAAACACTCAGTATAACTCATCCGAAGACAATTCTAAACTCATATATTTTACGAACCTGAGAGAGAAGGGGTTCGTTCCCAAAAATGGGTCTCTGAATGTTTAATTTAACGAGTCCAATGAAATAAAACTCAATATAGTTCATGTTTAGAGAGTCTAAATGACCATGGAAGAAGACTCCAAAGGGTCCTTTTTTCGTATGATTTAGTTCCTAAGGCCTGAAAAAGTATTAAATAATGCCTCAGAGAACTCTTCTAGTCATGATTGGCTGGAGTGTTCCTTTTTCATAAATATTCTATTCAAACCAAAAAAGATATAACCTACCATCGAAGAGATTACTCTTCAGATGCTTTAACGAGCATGAAGAATACAAGATCACTCAACAACCTTTTTCGTATTTAAGGAGCCCGAAAAGAGTTTAAAGAGGACTCCATTAGGTCTCTTTTCACAATAAGAGATTTTACGAGGCTGAAAAGAATCAGAAATGGACTTGGACCTTTGATACTAAGTTTTGAGAGTGTGACCAAAGTGTCAGGATAAACGCTCAAAGACTTTTTCCGTTTTATGGTAGTACGAAAAAGTAAAAAATGAACTCCCAAAACTTTACTGCTATTGTTCTTCTATCCTACAACGACTGAAAAATAAGTGTTAAATGCACCAATAACTGACATTAAGGGATTATGACTTATATATTTTGAGTCATAAATGATTTGAGAAAAAACTATAGCATGTCAAACCCAAAAATGTGTATAAAATTCATGTAAATAGTGAAAAATCAAAACATTTTACTATTTACCCATAGTGGAGAACATTTGGATCACTTTCTTGGCCATATTTTCAGTCGTTGATATCGGGAGTTTCCACCGTCGGATTCGAGCACCATTAGTTCCAGGTAATAGCCTAGACCCTACTCTTTAATATTATGTCTTCAATTTTGACTTTTAATGGTGTTTTGGGTTTGTATGGCAATCCCTAAAATCATGGGAGTGGGCACCGCTCTTATCCCTTGCGGGCTAAGCAGTACCTCACTAGAACCGCGTCGAAAAAATAGTGCAAAGGAAGTGCCACTGCCTACCCTCAACGGGGCACAGGCAGTGCCGACCGTGGATAAGTAAAAATAGTCACAAAAGAAAAACTAGTTCATTTCATTTGATTTGGATGATTAAGAATGATTCTAATGAGTCTTGTGATTGTTTTTGGAAGGTTCTTGCTGATAAAAAAATGGTCATATGGAAAGAGAGATAGCATGATAATGACAACACCTTCGTCGAATGGAATGCGGGTTGCATAGCCACATTGAGAGACTGTGGAATCTTAAAATTCTTCCGCACACCTAGTATGGTATCACATGAGCGATTGCTAGAGCATATACTCTGGATGTGGAATCCGAAGCAACAATATTTCAAGGTTGGTGCTCATATTTTGACAATCGAGGTAGAGGACATCTAATTCCTGACTGGCCTTTTAAGACGGGGTGCTCCCATCTCACTGACTAGTTCCCGCAGAGGGGACATCACTACATAGGAGTTGATAGACCGTCACTATATCACTGGGACAAGGACATTGGGGAAGAAAATACCCATAAAAGTAGTGATGGATGGACCTCTACAGACTATATTATTTACCATGCAGAGAGTGGCAGGAATCTAAGGAGTGCACCAGGTGTCTAGAGAACATATGCTCTATGCCATAGAGGCCATGGCGCCTACAGTATTTAACTGGGCGGAAGCCCTGCTTCCGATATTCAAGTATCAGTTGACCAAGTGTCAACAGGGGGAACTGAAGCAATTCAGTTTTAGTTCCATTATAGCTTGCTTCTTCTTCAAGCAAGTTCCATAGATGAGACCTCAGGTGGTCTTTACAGAGCTGAGAGTGCGGGACCCTCGCATGTAGAGGTGGGCCCGGATTATGGCCCGTACTGAAGTAGGCAGGGGGAAGGTAAAGTTTAGTGACCTGTTCTTTCGATGGTTGAGAGATCAGCTCCTCATGGTGGAGGATTATGCATATGCAAGCACCGACTTCAACAGTGACCTTGACCTACCGCTCCCACCTGGTGGACAGTGAGGTGATATCGGTAAGAAGCAAAAAACCCTAAAATGGAAATAGTGTTTTTATGTTTTTGATGTTTTATATTTTTTATGTTAAGTAACAAGACTTGAATATTTTCATGCAGATACCAGAGCAGCACGACCTAGGGGAGATTCCCCATTGGATAGACAAGCAGGAGCTCGTTTTGTACCGTAGGGTGACGATGTGACTGGGGAGTTAGAGAAAAACCTAGAGAGGTTGACCCTAGACATCCCTGATGCTTCCATTGATGACCTCCCTCTGAGGTATCAAAGACCTACAGCGGGAGTACCGGATTGGTTTAGCAGACTGCTACATAGAGTAGCTTGGGCAGTGATGTGTTACCATGAGCATCACTAGATGATGTGTGCATGGTGTATCCACTGAAATTTGATAGCTTCAGGATTTTGTATAGTGATTTTTACCTGAAATCCTATGTACTTCAGATGAGGTCTCATGACCTATTTTTTGTAAAACATGTTCATATATATATATATATAGACTTTTACCTGGTGTTTATATGTGTCAAATGGTGAATGTATTTTACATGAGTTTTATGTGTCTTTAATCATTTATTTTCAATAAACCAATTTTTATTTTCATGTCATGAATGGGAAATATGCCAATCTAGGATGTAATTAGCTAATGAGTCAACAACTACATTATGTTCCCTAGGGATATGCCTATAGGTGATAGTTTCAAATGAACTTTCTAACAAGCGTACCCTCCAGAAGAGACAGAGAAGCACAGGATTCCTAATGGTATAAACATGGTTTAGATGACAAACCACCAGTTGTGAGTCCATCAAGACTACCAAATTGTGAACATATTGGGAGGCAGCTTCATTCAGAAGACCTATGACTGCTCGATACTCGGCGATGTTGTTGGTAGTGGGACCAATACAAACCGCTCCTGAACTGACCAAATTGTAAGATGGGGAATAGAGAACCCATGCAGCTGAGGCAAGATTCAAGGTGTGGTGGCAAGCACCATCAATGAAACTGTAGAAAGCCATCTGCTCTGCACAATCAAAACATGGTCATTAGAGGAAATTTCAACTCAAAATGGGCCTCCTAAAATGAATTAATAAAATAATAGTTAAAATAATAAAATAATATTTATTAATTTTGGAAGAAGAAAAGAAAAAAACTACCTTTTTGTTTGTATTTTTGACATATCTCCCCATGTTTTTACTCAAATTTCGATCGGGAGAGCTCTTTGGATGTGGAATTAAATTCTACATCCAACGAGTACCCACTCGGCATACTTTTGATGGACCCTGCTACCCCAAAAACAAGAAATACCTGAAAAAACGAAATGATGATGTCATCATTTCATTTTTTTTTTAGGTATTTCTTGTTTTTGCGGTAGCGGGGTCCATCAAAAGTATGCCGAGTGGGTACTTGTTGGATGCGGAATTTAATTCCGCATCCAACGAGCTCCCCCGATTGAAATTTGAGTAAAAACATGAGGAGATATGTCAAAAATACAAACAAAAAAAGTAGTTTTTTTTTATGATACCTATCCCCAAATTTATATTAAAAAAGTGTTTAAGACCTATATGGAATTTGAATAAAAGTTAAAAGGCCCATTTTGAGTTGAAATTTCCTCTAATGATAAACAGATACAGACAATTAAACTCAAAACCATATTGAAAATACTTAATTCACACTGAAAGTGAAGCAATATACATATATACAAGATACTATCCGAGAGAGGTCTAGGCATAGTACCTCTTCAGGTACAACCCATTGCGAGGTTTCCCTAAAGGGATTCCATCGTAGTCTACGAGCTCGTAGGCCCCTTTCTCTAAAACGTTCAGAAGTAACGAAAGGACCGTACCACATGGATTCGAAATTTTTTTTCCCTAGTTCATCATATCTCTGATCGTAAGTCAAAACTAGGTCACCCTCGTTAAAGGCACGAGGTTGGACAGATTTATCATTCTGCGCCTTGACGCGTTTCTAGTGTGCCTCATTAGCCAAGGCAGCATCTCTCCTAGTTTTGTAAAGGTTGTTCAAGTAAAAAAATCTCTCTTTCTCTGCGAAAGTGTTTGTGAGAAGTTCAACGGCAAGTTTCAAGGATGGAATATGACATTGAATCGACAAGACAACTTCAAGTCCATAGACGAGCTAGAAAGGTGTGAAACCAGTAGTTGTTTTCACCAAATTCCTATAAGCCCAAAGAATGGGAAAAGGATATGGTGCCAATTGGATTTATGGTCTCCAACCATCCGACGAAGCATAGTTTTCAAAACTTTGTTAATGGCCTCTACTTGACCATTAGCTTGTGGATAATAGGGTGTAGAGTTTTCATGGTGAAAACCTAGCGTGGCACTTAGTTCCTATATCGTTTGATTATGGAAATATGATATGTGATTAGTAACTATGGACTGCGAGACTTTGAATCTAGCTATGACATGGTTGAACAAGAAGAGAGCAACAATCTTACCATATTCCACATATGTAGGCATGGCCTCAGGCCACTTTGTAAAATGGTCAATGGATATGATGATGTTACCATGCCCCCCGACTGAGGTAGGCTGACAATGCATATAATCAATCCCCCATTTGGAAAATGGGCCAATGGTAAATATGGGGTGTAGTGGAGCAGGATGAGTGTGCTTTTTTGGATAAAAATGTTGACAAGGTGGGCATTTCTTAACAGCATCATGACAATATTTAAAGATTGAAGGCCAGCATCATGACAATGTTACAAATAGCCAGTGCGAAGGATTTTCTAGGCTGTAGCCATCCCAGATAAATGACCACCACATGCTCCAGAGTGGAGATAATTCAACACTTGTTCAGCTTCCTCATGGGTGAGGAATCGTCAAAGAATGAAATCAATCCCACGTCTATACAAGGTGTCATTCAAGATGAGGTAGTATTTCGTGTGGTGACGGATATGGCGACGGTCGTCACATGATATATTTGGCTGAAATCTTTGTGTTTGGAGATAAATGAGAAAATCTCCATACCATGGGTCAATAGTGCTTATCAGGAACAAGAATTCATCCGAAAATGAATCATTGGGCTCAGATTCCATCAAAGCATAGGGAAGATCTCACACATGAGCTCAGCAAAGACCAAGGATTTATTTGATGTGGCTTTGGAAAATTCTAGATCAAATTCCTGTAGTATGAATGTCCATCAGGAGTACTTGCCTTCGAGCACCTGACAAGTAAGGATGTAATACATAGGGTTCTGGTCTGCTAATACGGTGGTTGTGTGGAGCAAAATGCAGTGACAAAATTTTTGAACAACAATGACCGTGGCCAATGCTGACTTCTCCACACATGAATATCAGGTTTCAGAATTCATAATATTCTTAATAGCATAGTAAATCATGTGCTCCTAACTGTTGGGATTTTCTTGCACCAAAACCATAGCGATGGTAGTAGTGGAGGCAGTAATATATAAGAGAAAATCCTTTGAATAATCTGCGGGGTGTATCACGGGTGAATGAGTCAGAGTGTGTTTGAGATTATCAATGGCGCATTGGGCTTGGTCATTCCAAAAGAATGGAGTGTCCTTCTTAAGGAGACACATATAACCGTGCGTTTTCTTTGCAAAATCGCACATGAAACAACGGAGGAAGTTTTCCTTCCCTTGCAAACTTTGGAGTTCGAGAATATTGGTTGGGGATGGTAGGGATAAAATGGCTGTAATTTTCAATGGGTCTATTCGGATGCCATCCTTAGAGATCACAAAACCTAACAGGTGTCCTGTCTCAAAGCAAAAAACACATTTATGTGAATTGAGCCATATATTATAATGACGGAATATTAGGAAAATGTCTCTAAGATGACCAGGGTGGTCCTCTCGTTGCTGTGAATGAGCAGGGAGGTCATTAAGGTACAGTTCAACAATATGTTTAATATCGTGAAACGCATAGGACATAGCACGTTGGAAAGTGGCTGCAGCATTTTTTAAGCCAAATGGTAACTTCCTATATGCAAAGGTTCCCCATGGGTAAATGAATGTCGTCTTGTGCTGGTTGGTGGGTAATATCTCAATCTGATTATAGCTAGAAAATCCATCCATGAATGAGAAGATGACACTTCTGGCATAGTTGTCGATAATCTGATCGATATGTGAAGTAGGAAATTTGTCCTTGGGAAAATATTTATTCAAGTCTCTAAAATCGCTACAGACTCTAATGGTGCCCTGCTTTTTATTGACAGGGACAACGTTCGATACCCATTCTATCAGGGGTATGGGATAAATAAATGCAGCTTTGAGAATTTTCTCTATTTCAACTTTAATAGCTATGGTCTTCCGTGGATGGACTTGCCTTAGTTTTTTCCTGACAGGTTTAGCAGTGGGATAGGTTTTAATTTCATGGACCACAATGGATGGGTCTATCCTCGACATTTCTTCATAAGACCAGGAAAAAATATCATGGAATTCTTTGAAAAGTGCCTTGTATGCTTCAGATTCTTTTGCTGATCAGTTCTACCCAACATGAACATGCTCGATGGTATCAAGCCTTGCTCATATGTTAATCAGATTTGTCTGAGTAATTTTGCATAGGTTTCCTTTAGAATCTGTGTCTTGCAACAATATAGGACTTTGAGGGGTGTTGACAATATCAATGGAAAAAAAAGGATGTAAAGTCATGGTCTACCGAACTGGTGTTGGGGAGGAATGAGGATCTATGATGGTGATCCTCCTAGATAGGCTCATTCATATTCATGATCTCCATAATGGACTCGTTGGAAGGAAAAGTATCAGAGAGATGATCTAGAATAGGAAGAGATGGTTCTAACCAATAGGGCAGGTGGTAAGGGTCCGAAGCCACCAGATGAAGTTCATCAGTGTGACCATTGGAAAGGGCTTGAATGATGTTGTACGTGTCTTCATTTGGACTCAATGAGGTGGACTCAACAATTTGTTTGCTGGGGCTCATAATCAAATGACACAATCATATTTATTGTCGCTGTGTCTGTGTTAGGAGGAGCAAACAGAAAAATCCACATAAGGGACGAATCCTTCAACATGCCTACCCCAATCGACTGGTAAGGAGGAGGGGACTGACCTAACAGAGGGATGTTGTTAGCTGTAGAGGTAGTAACATCCGATGTACAGAAATCAAGTTGATAAATGGTAACAATTCTCCCGAGATGTGGAAATTGGACTGTTCAAAATACCGTCGAAGTGACAAC
Organism: Pseudotsuga menziesii; assembly: GCA_001517045.1. Lineage (NCBI taxonomy): Eukaryota > Viridiplantae > Streptophyta > Pinopsida > Pinales > Pinaceae > Pseudotsuga > Pseudotsuga menziesii. The sequence goes on along the minus strand of LPNX011102034.1, from coordinate 35,086 downwards.
AGTCATGGCGTAAAACCAATTTCTTCCTAGAAGGAGGTTGTAATCTAACGGGGCGTCTACTACTTCTACTTGAATAGAAACAGTTTTTCCCCCAAGCTTGACTGCAAGGGCTGATATGAGACCATGGGGCTGGAATCCTCATCCATCATAGGCTTTCAGAGTCATAGGTGATGTTACAAGCTCGTTAGAGCCGATAGATTTCCAACAAGATAGGGACAAAATTGAAGTTGAAGCTCCTTTGTCTAAGACAGTCCTAAAGACCTTCTTTCTAAATAATTTCATGATGATTTGGAAAGCAAGTTTGTAAGGTAGTCTAGACTTTTAGTTCTCAACATTGAAATGAATCAAATTACTATTTTCCAGGTCTAAAGCTCCTAACGCAGCTAACAGGTTTTTGCGTTGTGTAGGACAACTTTGGAGCACTTCCAAGGTAGACATTGCAGATGGTGCCTGAGCGAGATCTTAAAATAAATTATAAAATTGAGCAGCTCAGGAATTAGGGTTAAAAATAGCCTTCCTAAGAGTACTCTTGGGTGGACACAAAATCATGTCGAGAGTAGGCTTCTCAATGGTTGGGGGGGACAGTAGACGAGGATTTGGGAGAACCAGGAGAGGGAGATTTTCCTAAAGAAGAGTGGTCTTCTTTCTTGTCTACAGGTTTGTCGTAACTCTGACTTCGAGTTTACAAACTAATGGTATCCGAGGACATCATGCGAATTTCCTCTAACGAACTAGAGTTCCCCTGATTAGACATGTGATCTATTAGTTGTTGTTGAGAGGGAAAAGGATCCATGAGAACTGCGAGTACGGGATTTGTTTTAAAAAATTGGGTGATTTCGTCCTAGTGGGGACACGCTTTTGTGAAATTGTCACCTCCGCATAGTAGACATGGATATTTTGCTTTTCTTTTCCCTTTATTGTTATCATTGGTGGTTGGTTTTGGATTCTCCTGTTGGTTTCTAGGTTTTTTATTTTTACTTTTACCTTTATTTTTATTATTGCTGGAGGTTTGAATACTCTGAATAGAATTGACCTCGGTGAAAACCTTGGGATTCGAAGGAGTAGGGGTGGCAGTTTGGGGTTTCTTGGCATGTTTTTCTATTGACGAGGACTGGATTGAACCAACAATCCCATCAATAGGGACTTCTACTGGTGGCTTTGTAGCATCGATGCTTAAGCGAGGAGCTTGAGGAATCAAGTCATACAAAGTTTCAGATTAGGAATAAACCAAGTCTAGATACTGGGCTTGACTAATGGCTTGCTCTTCAGTAACGACACCGCCCATAGCCACATCTCGGGAAATTGGAGGCAACAAAGACTTAGTATACCAATCAGCTAATAACTGATTAGGAATAGTGTTAAATTTCCATATGCTTAGCTAAGACATTAGTATTTTATTTCATAACAAAATCATATAAACAGGATCACTGAAAGATAGACAAGCACAACCATACAAAATGAACACAAAGATTTATCCTGGGAAAACCCTAAAGGGAAAAACCCAGCAAAAGCTTCCTCAATATAGATGCCCCAAAAAATAAAAGATAAAACTAGCAAGGAGATCAAAGCCTGATCCTCCTCCTTCTCCATCTACTTCTCTTCTCCACTAATGCGCTACACAAGTGAGAGTGTGTGTCGCAAATGAGGAGCACTACACCTCTATTTATATTCATCCATTCACTTAAGTTAACTCATTTGACATGTAGGCTCAAGTTAAATCATGTAGGCTAGAGTTACACATGTAGGCTCAAGTAACCACACTGGGGTGCTAATGACCCACCTTTACAATTATATGGGACTACCTCATGAATCTTATTAGTTATTCTGATTAGGAGCATCGGGGTACAATGTAATACAAGTGGTTCTCCTAGTAGGACCATCGGGGACCACAAAAAGATACATATAGAATATTCTTCGAAGTTACAATATTTCAACACTCCCCCTTAACGAGAAGGGTATTCTACAGCAACATCAACAAAAACAAGAGTAGAGATAGGGGACATCATCAACATCAGCAGGGTAAGACATCTATAAATCATTGGAAGCTTTTCAACATCATGTAGTGTTCATCTTCAATCTTTAGTCTTCATCATCAGCAACATCTTCAGTCTTTGATTAGCAACATCTTCAGCATTTTGATCTTTCAATTAGCTACGACATCTTCAGCACTTGGACCTTTCAATCAGCAACATCTTCAGCACTTTTATTGTTCGATCAGCAATAACATCTTCAGCATTTTGACCTTTCGATCAGCAACATCTTCAGCACTTTGAATTTTTGATTAGCAACAACATCTTCAGCATCTTGACCTTTCGATCAGTAGCAACATCTTCAGTACTTTGACCTCTCTATCAACAATATCATCATCAACACTTTGCCCTTTTGATCAACAGCAACATCATCATCATCATATTCTGATCTATCGATCATAATCATCATCACATTCTGAATATTTTTTTTTTTTGATCAGAAACATCATCATGATACTCTGATATTTCGATCAGAAACATCATCAACATAGAAACATCATCATCATACTCTGATCTTTCGATCAGAAAAAGCATCAACATACTCTGATCTTTCGATCAGAAACATCATCATCATAGTGCGTCATCATCATATTCTGATATTTAGATCAGGATGTCATCATCATCATACCCTGATCTTTCGATCAGTATGTCATCATCACCATACTCTGATCTTTTGATCAGTACGTCATCATCATCATACTCTGATCTTTCAATCAGTACGACATCATTCATCATCAACAACAACCTGCAATCCATAACTCAAATATGAAAAGTCTTTGGATCACTTTTGGACTTAAAGTCTAGGGATGATGCAATCCCACCACATTCTCGACAACCGAAGTTACCAGATTGATTACGGGAGAATCAGTGCTTATCAATTTAGGACTAAGTCCAGGGATGATGCAATCCTACCACATTCTCGATGACCGAAGTCACCGGATACAATTATGGGATAATCACTCCCTATCACTTTATGACTTGAGTCCAAGGATGATGCAATCCTACCACATTCTCGATGACCGAAGTCACTGGATACAATTACGGGATAATCACTCCCTATCACTTTAGGACTTGAGTCCAAGGATGATGCAATCCTACCACATTCTCGATGACCGAAGTCACCGGATACAATTACGGGATAATCACTCCTTATCACTTTAGGACTTGAGTCCAAAGATGATGCAATCCTACCACATTCTCGACGACCGAAGCCACCGGATATAATTACGGGATAATCACTCCCTATCACTTTAGGACTATGTACAAGGATGATGCAATCCTACCACATTCTCGAGGATCGAGGTCACCGGATCTATTATGGATAGATGTCCTGGGATGATACAATCCCTCTTCATTCTCGAAGACCGAGGTCTCCGGATCACTTTAGGGCAAGTGCCCATGGATGATACAATCCCACCACGTTCTCGAGGACCAAGGTCATCGGATCTATTGTGGACAGATGTCCTGGGATGATACAATCCCTCTTCATTCTCGAAGACCGAGGTCTCCGGATCACTTTAGGGCAAGTGCCCAGGGATGATACAATCCCACTGCAACATCACTACTCCCCCTTTCGGGGAAGATCTTTTCGAATCACACCAAGATTGTCTCGAAAGTGTTCGAACTCTACTCGAGGCAGAGGCTTCGTCAGTACATCATCATCCAAACCATCATCATCTACATCTTCAGTATGTGATTACTGAACTATCACCATCTGTATCTCCAGTATGTGAATACTGAAAGCATCATCATCTATACCTTTAGTATAGAAATACTGAATCACCATCATCTGTATCTACAGTAGGTAAATACTGAAATATCATCTATATCTTCAGTATGGGAATACTAAAATCATCATCATCTATATCTTTAGTATGGGAATACTGAAATCATCATCATCTATATCTTCAGTATGGGAATACTAAAATCATCATCATCTATATCTTTAGTATGGGAATACTGAAACATCATCATCTCTATATTAAGTATAGAAATACTGAATCACCATCATTTGCATCTATAGTATCATCATCTGCATCTTATCTTGTAAGTATAAATACCGGATTTCTACGTGTTACATCGAAACACAGGGTTCTTTGTCATCACAAATATGTTTATCACATAGAATCATTACAGTGTCCATCTTCAGGTCAAAGAGACCTGATATTAGCTTCTGAAGCCATATGGCTTTACAACTTAGTAGAGCAATCTGCTATGTATTCTGCTTCAACCGTGCTAAGAGAAACACTGGACTGTTTCCTGCTAAACCATGAACTCATAGCAGACCTCAAACAAAAGCATCTACCTGATGTGTTTTTTCTGTCTGAGATACTTCTAGCCCAATCTGCATTTGTGTATCCATACAATCTATACTCATGGCTACCATCATAGTATAGACCAAAGTCTATAGTCTCTTTCAGATATCTCATCACATGTTTTGCAGCTACTAGGTGAACCTGTCTTAGTTGAACAGGATATTGAATTAAGGTGTTCACAGCAAAACAAATGTATGGTCTGGTATTTGTTAAGCAAATCAATGACTCAATGATCTGTCTATAGTGAGTCACATCCACTAACTCTAATGAGTCATCAGCTAATAGCTTCAGGTTGGAATCCATGGGTGTGGCTATGACTTTGAATTCCAACATATTGAATCTCTTCAATATCTCTACCACATACTTTCCCTGGTTGAGAAAGATTCCTTATGAACTTTTCCATACTTCCAGACCTAGGAAATAATGCATTAACCCAAGGTCTTTCATCTCAAATTATTCTGCTAGTTTCTTCTTGCTTTCCATGATCTGTTTCTCATTCCCTGTTAAGAATAAATCATCCACATATAGTAATAGAATGACAGGTACATCTTCTACAACCTTGTAGGAAAGGTTAGGATCGACTTTACTCTTGGCAAAGCCCATGCTCATCAGGAAACTATCTATTCTTCCATACCAAGCTTTGGGAGCTTGCTTCAGGCCATAGAAGGCCTTATTCAACTTGCATACTTGATTCCTTCTGTCTTAAACTTCAAATCCTAGTGACTATTCGATGTAAGACTCTTCCTCAATCATACCATTAAGGAAGGCTTGTCTTTACTTCATCATGGAAGAAACTACCATGATAGTTTTGAAGGAAGTGTACCTTGCTACCTGGAGTAAGTGTCTCTTCAGAATTAATTCCCTCTTACTAATAGAAACTTATAGCCACAACTCTTACCTTACTTCTATCAGTAACATATCTTATCTTGCAAATCCATTTGGAAGATACCACATTCTTGCTTCCCGGTTTTAGTACTATATCCCAAACATCATTCTAGTATCACAACATCTTCTATGAGTTTGTCTTCTCAGGTCATCAACATATCCTAGTCTTCTGCATTCAACCTTGAAGGTTGGAACCCACTTTACTCTTGGTAAAGTCTCGATCCATCACAAAGCTATCCATCATGTCGTACCATGTCGAACTCAGATATAATTTTCTGTAGTCACTCCCCCTGAAGTGGAGTATCATCTTCCCTCTTCATTCTGTACAGGTGGTTCTATGCTTGATATATACTGGTCAATAGAGTATGTTATGTCATAGTCTATTCTTTCTGGGGAGAATCACGAACCTTGCTTTGTACACTTGTTCCATCATATCGTATACATCATTCCCCATGATCAACTGTTATTCTTTGATCATAGCTTCTTTCATAGCATTCTTTTCTTCATATTGAGTTATCTCTTGTACCCATGGTGGTCTTCATCCTTCAAGGTGGATCTACCACTCTCCGAAGCTCTTTCTTCCATCATGGTGTCTCTGACCCTGGGAGCTTTAGATTCATGTTTATTGGAGTGAATCTTGAATTGTCATAACTTGTTCTTTGAAACAAGTCTCATCCTTATTTTCTTGTAGGAGGTTGTACATGACCTTTCCTACAATTCAAATGCACTAGTTACATGGTTAGAACTATTTCATAAAACATATGCATAAAGAAAAATTCTTATGCATCATGCCACTGTTTAGTCAATACAACATTCATCCATATCTCACATAAACTTTCTATATGCCTTCCATCTCCACCATGACATTATTGAGATTGTGCACTAATCCAATATGTCAGCAAAGAGGTTTGATAGGTAGCAATGGAGAGTTGTATAGCACCATGAGCTACTTACCCATCACATGCATATTAGTAGTATACAGTCATTAATGCAAACAATCTATCATGCATAACAAAACAATATCATTAAATGACAATTGAATACTTATCTTTTGTTTGTTTTGTGGGTAGAATCCTTCTTGATCATTCTGCTTCATCATCTTCTTCATTCATGAAATCATCATTTCTTATCCAGATGATAAGATGGATAAGAGGTTCTTTAAGAATTGAGTTCTTCATATTCCTCATCACTTGAGGGATCTTCTTTGAATGGTGAGAGCTTGATCTTCAATTGCTTCCATTGAGCTTCTTCTTCCCAAAGTCTGTCGAAAGTAATTACTTCCTTCTGGAACACATTCTTTGCATGAATGAATCCCATGATCTTGGGAGGCCATTCAAGGTGGCTATCACCACTTCCTCATTCTGGATCTTCACATCCTTCAACTGTTTTCTCAAAGCCCTCTTCTGATTTAAGTTCTTATCTTCAAATAGCTTGGTAAAGGAATCAAACATCTTCAGTTTCTTTTGGGAGACACTTGTGGTACAAGTTGATTCATGACTGAATCAGCAATGATCTTCTTGGCCTTGACCAAGTTCTTCTTGTGTAAGGCTTCTAGCCTCATTTCCCTCTGGAATTGGAACCTCTATACTCATGTAGGTGTCCAAACCATTTTCTTCAAAGAGATCATATACTTCTAGGCTTGGAATTTGTCAACTTCACCAAGCTTATCATCAAGCTGATGTGATAGATCACTTTGAAATGAGAACCTCAAATGAAAATAGCAAAGGATTAGATCTTACCGATTTGAGGTGTCCGTCTTGGTTCTGAAGCTCGCTGATCTAGGGTTTGTCACAGAAACTCTAATTTCAAAAACTTGGAATATTTTAGATATTATTGGCTAGACAGATAGATCTCTTCAAATGGAGCTATCCAATGTACTCCATTTCTGAAAATAGTGGAGAGAAGCTCCCGGAACAGGAAGCCCTAATTTTCCAATTTCTTCAGCAGAAATGCCTGTTACTGTTTCTGTGATATCTCCGAAATTTCTACTCCTCTATGTATGAAAGGTAAAATAACATGTACCTAATCCAAAATCATAGGTTTCATTAGAATTGGTTTCACCATTTGGGATTTATGATCCTTTTCCCAAGGTGACCTATTACAGGACTGTTCAGAACAGCGAAGTTGTATGAAATGCCACGTGTCACTGGTTCATCTTCAGAGTCTGATATTTAGACCACCAAAATTAGATTTCGTGTCCTTTCTAGAAAATATTTAGGAATTCCATTTGGACCTCTGTAGCCTAAGATATTGCAATTCTCCCCAGGTGTCCTGTTTAGGGATGAATTCTGGAAGAGGCCGGAACCCTAACTTGGAGAGAACATATCTCCTGGAATACAACGAATATGAGGATGAATTTTGGAAACAGTGTTCATAAGGATTTTAGCTTCGGCCCCTACAATTTCCAACTCCAGATAATTCACCAATCTTGGAATATAGTGAATGTACCAAAACGTAGCAGTTTTAGTATTTAGGGTTTTTCTAGCTCGTGGTCAAACTAGGGTTTGACTTTCCCAGAGTTTCACCCAACCAAATTTCTTGATCCAGGTCTCTAAAATTTGTTTTTGATGAGGAGAACAATCCTATGCTGGTATCACTCAAAAATTTCTCTTCTGTAGAAAGCACTAATTTCCACATCGAAAACTGAAAATGCTCGGAATCGAATTCCGCTTCGACAGAAAGATGCGCCCTTCAATGGAGAGTCATCATATCATACTTTTGCTGATGGATTGTGGAGAGAGACCCAAAAATTAAGAAGCCCTTGCTTCGAAAGATGCACAATGTATTCTTCTCAGGTTAGCTCTGATACTGTAATGTCCCGGTTTTGACCCCGTTACATTAGATGTATATGATGTATATATATTGTAAATGATCATGGTGTGGAGCTAAAGGCCAAGGCCCCACCATTGATCGGTAATGTTATGTTTTGGATTTAAATTGTCACCAATTGAATATCGGGGCATGCGACACATACTAAGTTTCAGCATCATGTAAATATGCATCATAATTAATTAAATGAACCCAACCAGCTACGATCGCGGCAACTAAAATGAGAAAGGGTCATGATTTTCACAAGGATAAGGGTGGGAAAATTTGTCAAACCTTGGAAATTAACCATGTGTCTTCTTCCTTGTCTTATTCCAACCACTTTCATTATGAAAGACTACTCGTGGTTGAAGCAGTTAATGATTTGGGAGTGGGGTGGCAGGACTGTTAGTCCTTGCCTCCATGCACACTCCACCCACAGCAGTTGACTTCAGAATGGAAGGAAAAACCCTCACGCACTCTTCACTCACGTAGACATTATTCTCCTCTCCACGAGTTGCTGAGCACCCACACACAAAAAAATTGCGTCCTCCTGGTAGCTGTTCACCTTCACGCACTTCCCATTTGGCCGCTCACTGTTTTCACGCACAGGAGTTTTTTCTGGGTTTTACCCACATGATTTTCTCCTGCAAATTCGCGTCCTCTCCATTGCTGTGCATTCTCACACAGAGGGATTCCTTCCCGTTTGGGTCTTCACGTGCAGGATTTTACTGGATTTACCCACGCAACATTTTTCCTCTACGGATTGGTGAATAGTGTGGCTGTATCCTGTACTCACGGGACGATTTTGGGTTCTGCATTGTTGCTCACGCTCACCCACAGGACGGGAGACTGTAATTCTTCCCCAACTCATTCTGTGTATGTTTTCTTGGTGATTTCGTTGCCTAGGATGGGCTGTGTTTTTCCACGTTGTTGGTTGTGGTATTTCTTACATGCTGGGGACTGTTGTAAATTCACCTGAGAGTCATTTTGGCCACGATAGGGCCAATAATGACTCAGAATTCGTTGTTCCCTGTTTAAGTTGTGACAACTGACTTAATTTCCTGAGTGCAATCGTTGGTCTTTGGACTGTGAGAGGATCAGGGATGTTGGCTTAGTTTTTCTTGATAAACCTGGTGGCTGGAACCACACAGACAAAGCTAGAGGGCTGGCCTTCTTCTCCATCACCCCTGAATAGCACTGGAAGGGAATGCAGGGCCTGAGGGACTATGTAGCAGAGAAGGGACTGATTCCTTATGTTGGGTGTGGATGGGTGTCTTAGAGGCTAGGCTAGCTCTGGTGTAGGTGTCCTTGGCTCTGTAATGAGCTCACCAACTTAGCAATTTGCCTTCTCCAGCTCCTTAATGGCCTGATAAACCCAACTCTTTTGGCTTGGCCGTGTGTATTGTATATCCTTGGTTATGTGTAAGCCTGCTAGTTCCCTTATTCCTTGGAGAATCATGCCCAGCTCTGGGGTGGCAGCGCTGCTGAGAGATTAAGGATCACGCTGGCCTATGGTTGGGTGGAACGTTGCAGCGATGTAGCTGGTTGCGGAGCAAATCTTTCATAAGATAAGTGATCTTGTGTATTTTACCTCTGCAATTATGTATTTACTGATAATTAAAATGAAATGAACATGTTGAATGAATGCTGGCTTAAATGTATGATGTTTCCGCTGTGTATGATAGCTTATTGCATCTGTGCATGATAAATGTTCATGTGTGTATGTTTAAGCATTCTATTTATGAATGTTTAAGCATTCTGTTTATGAATGTTTAAGCCTGTGCATGTTCATGGGGCACTTAGCCTGGGTGGTTTAAGCCATGGAGATCGCGTCCTCTTTGCCGGTCGAAGGCATGGGGATGTGACAGCATGGTATCAGAGCCCATGTTGCAGCAATGGGCCTCTATGGACCAAGAAGATGCAGCACTGGAGGACCGTCAAGCAGATCACCAGTCAGCTGTGGTTGAAGTAGCAGGTAAGATTGCTGAGCAATCTGTTTCTATTTTGATTGACCCTGGTTCTACTCACAGTTACATTACTCCTAGAGTAGTGGATATTTGTGCTTTTAAGAAGGTAAAGCATAGGAAGTCTTGGTTAGTCCAGTTAGCCACTGGAACTAAGAGAAAGGTCAGTGAGGTGGTAGAGAAATGTCCATTGGTCCTGAATGGATTGGCCACTTGTGTAGATCTGAATGTTCTACCGCTTGGTTCCTATGATGTTCTCATTGGAATGGATTGGTTAGAAGCTCACAGGGTGAAGCTTGATTGCTACAATAAGACTTTCGAATGCATAAATGAAGAAGGAAACCTAGTAGTTGTGAAAGGCATTCCAAAGGTCATTTCAGTACGACAGGTTTCAGCAATGCAGTTAAAGAAGTTCTGTAGGAAGGGCTTCCAGTTTTATGCAGCTCAGATTTTGGAGGAATCGAGAGATGAAACTCCTAGGTTGGAGGACTATCAAGTGTTACAAAAATTCAGGGATGTATTTCCTGATGAGATTCCATGGCTTCCTCCAAAGAGGGACATTGACTTCATAATTGAACTTGTGCCAGGAGTAGCACCAGTGTCCAAGGCACCCTACAGGATGAGTACACCGGAAATGCTAGAGTTGAAAATACAGCTGCAAGAGTTGCTGGAAAGGAAGTACATTCGCCCGAGTGTGTCTCCTTGGGGAGCACCAGTTCTGTTTGTAAAGAAGAAAGATGGTACACTCAAGTTATGTATTGATTACAGACAGTTGAACAAGGTTACTGTGAAGAATAAATATCCTTTGCCTAGGATTGATGATCTCTTTGACCAAATGAGAGGAGCAAAGGTATTTTCCATGATTGACTTGAGGTCTGGTTACCATCAGGTGAGAATCAAGGATGAATACATTCATAAGACAGCCTTCAGGACAAGGTATGGGCATTATGAGTTTGTAGTGGTACCATTTGGCCTTACAAATGCACTAGCTACATTTATGTGCCTTATGAATAGTGTCTTCAGCAGGTATTTGGACAAGTTTGTTCTTGTCTTCCTTGATGACATTATTGTTTATTCTAAGAATGAGAAAGAGCATGAAGAGCATTTGAGATTGACATTGAGTTTGCTCAAGGAGCATCAGTTGTATGCAAAACTGAGCAAGTGTGACTTCTATAGAGATAGAATTTAGTATTTAGGTCACATTATCTCAGAGGAGGGTATATCTGTGGACCTTGAAAAGATTGAAGCCATTATGAATTGGCCTACTCCAAGAAATGTGACAGATGTAAGATCTTTCATGGGACTTGCAGGATACTACAGGAGATTCATTGAGGGATTCTCCAAATTTGCACATGCCATCACTTCTTTGCAAAAGAAGGGGATGAAGCTTGAATGGACATCGAGGTGTGAAGAAAGATTCCAGCAGTTGAAAAATCTTCTCACCAGTGCACCAGTACTGAAAGTTGCAGATCTAGAGAAGGATTTTGTGGTGTGTACCGATGCATGTGGACAAGGGCTTGGAGGAGTCCTTATGCAGGACAACCATGTGATATGTTATGAGTCAAGAAAGCTGAAGGAACATGAGAAGAACTATGCCACTCATGATCTAGAGCTTGCAGCCATAGTACATGCTCTCAAGATGTGGAGACATTACTTGATGGGTAGGAGATTTGAGCTCAGAACAGACCATTGTGGTATGAAGTATTTGTTTGATCAGCCTACTCTGAATACTAGGCAAGCAAGATGGCTGGAATTTTTATGTGAGTTTGATTTTGAAATCAAGCAGATAAAAGGGAAGGAAAATAAGGTAGCTGATGCACTCAGCAGGAAAATGCAAGAAATGCATGTGGCATCTCTTAGTATTTGCCAATCAGATTTGAGGCAGCAGATTGTTAGTCATGTTGCCGGAGATGAATTGTATGAGCAGGTAAAAGACAAATTGCAGCAGCAAAGTCTTGAGAAGAGGTATGAGGGATATAAATTGGAAGAAGATGGACTTCTCACTTTTAAAGGATATCAGAAGACAATTGCTACAGCTAGAAAGCAGTACTTTTGGCCCGGTATGAAAAAGGACATGGCTGAATATATTTCAAGATGTATGAAATGTCAATAGGTAAAGGTCGAGCATCAGCATCCAGCAGGTTTGTTACAGCCTTTGCTAGTTCCGGAATGGAAATGGGAAGTTATTTCCATGGATTTTATTACAGGATTGCCAATGACTTGGAGACAACATGATTCCATCATGGTTGTGGTAGACAAGTTGACTAAGGCAGCACATTTTATACTGGTTAAGTCTACGTATGAGGCTGGTGACATTGCCAAGATCTTCATGAAGGAGATATTCAAATTGCATGGATTACCTAAGGTAATAGTCTCTGACCGAGATGTCAAGTTCACTTCCAACTTATGGAAGGGGTTGTTTGCAGATTTGGGTACAAAGCTAAACTTCAGCACTGCATACCATCCTCAGACCGATGGGCAGACTGAGAGAGTTAATCAGGTGCTTGAAGATATGCTTCGCATGTATGTGATAGACAAACCAACCAAGTGGGAAGATTAATTACACTTGGTAGAGTTTGCTTATAACAATGGACATCAGGCATCCTTGGGGATGAGTCCGTATGAAGCTTTGTATGGAAGAAGGTGTAGGACACTAGTGACTTGGGATAATCCAGTGAACCAGATTGTGCTTGGACCAGAATTGCTCAAGGAAATGGAGCAAGAGGTTGTAAAGATCAGGCAGAAGCTGAAAGCAGCACAGGATAGATAGAAACGCTATGCAGATAAGCATAGGGTGAACAGGGAGTTCAGTGTTGGGGATCATGTTTACCTCAGAGTGAGTGCAAGGAAGAGTTCCTTGAAACTTGGAAGTTGTGCCAAGTTGTCACCAAGATACTGTGGGCTGTTTGAAGTGCTTGAAAGGATAGGTCCAGTTGCATATAGACTTGTATTTCCTGCTAGCACTAGAGATAATAATGTTTTTCATGTTTCTTTGCTTAAAATATATGTACATGATCCTAACCATGTGATAAATTGGGATGTGATTCAGGTGGAACCCGAGGGAGAGTTCCGAATCGAGCCAATGCGCATCCTCGACAGGAAGGTCACAATGCTCTGGAACAGAGCCATAGGTCAGGTAAAGGTGCAATGGGAGCACTTCGGACCTGAAGAGGCTACATGGGAGCTGGAGGATGCCATGCGATTGGCACACCCATTTTTGTTCAATTCTACGGAACACTGAGCCGACACCAGTGTAGCATTTTGTTCAAATTTTGTAAAGCACTAAGGAGAGTGCTATTGAAGGGGGAGGGGAATGTAATGTCCTGGTTTTGACCCCGTTACATTAGATGTATATGATGTATATATATTGTAAATGATCATGGTGTGGAGCTAAAGGCCAAGGCCCCACCATTGATCGGTAATGTTATGTTTTGGATTTAAATTGTCACCCATTGAATATCGGGGCATGCGACACCAATTGAATTTCCATATGCTTAGCTAAGACATTAGTAAGTTTTATTTCATAACAAAAGCATATAAAGAGGATCACTGAAAGATAGACAAGCACAACCATACAAAAGGAACATAAAGATTTATCCTGGGAAAACCCTAAAGGGAAAAATCTAGCAAAAGCTTCCTCAATATAGATGCCCCAAAAAATAAAAGATAAAACCAGCAAGGAGATCAAAGCCTGATCCTCCTCCTTCTCCATCTACTTCTCTTCTCCACTAATGCGCTACACAAGTGAGAGTGTGTGTCACAAATGAGGAGCACTACACCTCTATTTATATTCATCCGTTCACTTAAGTTAACTCATTTGACATGTAGGCTCGAGTTAAATCATGTAGGCTCGAGTTACACATGTAGGCTCAAGTAACCACACTGGGGTGCTAATGACCCACCTTTAAAATTAGAGGGGACTACCTCATGACTCTTATTAGTTATTCCAATTAGGAGCATTGGGGTACAATGTAATACAAGTGGTTCTCTCGGTAGGACCATCAGGGACCAGAGAAAGATACATATAGAATATTCTTTGAAGTTACAATATTTCAACAAATAAGAGCCTTAATAAGTCTTCTTCGCCTTCTCCAATCATGGATATGACACAGGGAATTCACTTAGTGAACCTATCACATAGTACGTGCGATCACGGGATATTAAAGAATACCCTTAATTTCCAAATATATTGACCCAAACTCTTTTTTTTGAAACCCCCTCCCAATACTTAAAACCTCCTCCCCACCCATTTTCATACCTCAATCCTTATAAACCACCCTACCCACCCCCACCTTAAACCCCTCATCCCCCCCAATACCTGCAATATATTGGTTCAATTTTTGATAATTTTAAAACCCACAATATGAACTAACGTGATAGGATATTGGTCAACAAGTGAAGCCCCTATGGGATATGATCGGATATGTGGGTGGAGGTGTTTTGTCGTAGAGAAGTTAAGATATCAATACCCATTTCATAATGACTAGGAAGTTGAAAGTGCATAATAAATACAGTTTCTAATGAGCCAAAATCCACAAATGAATGTTGCAAAATTTCAATGTACCATTTCGCGGCTGTACCGGTCAAAGTTCGCTGAAAGAGTCTTAAATGAATTGAATCATCCATAAGGGATTTTGAAGAACACCACAGATGGAATGTCATGACATGGTTTTTCAGATTGTCTCCCTGCTTCCCATCGAACTTTGGAATGTCCGATGGTAACTTTACTAAAATGGGAGGCCACTAGGGGTTATGTTGAATGGGGTCATTAATCAATTTGGACAAATCAGGCAAGTCCAAAGTTGCTAGGAGAGGTAACTGATGATTACGTCACACATACTGGTAATATTGATATGGAATATAAGTACTAGTAGGACCGTAAGTAGACTGATAGACAGGTTGTTATGATGAAGAAATACCAAAAGATCCGTCTGCAGGGGGTTTATTTCTAGGATCAGGACTGTTAGGACCGCTAGGGCCTTCGAGAGGTATACCACTAGGGCCTCCAGGACCACTAGGACCATTGGGACCACTAGGACTACCGAGACCTCCAGGAGGCGGACCACTAGACCCTATGGGACCTCTAGGAGGTAAACCTACAGAGCCTTCGGAACCACTAGGAGGAGGGCCACCAGACCCTCTAGGGCCATAAGGAGGGAAGTCGCCAGGCCCCCCAGGACCACCTGGACCATAAGGAGGGAAGATTTTAGGCCCCCCAGGACCACCAATACCATTAGGACCATAAGGAGGAAAGACACCAGGTCCTCCAGGACCATTAGGCCCCCCCAGGGGGAGGACCTCCATAAGGCGGTCCTCCGACACCTCCCGCAGGATGTATAGGTATCCCCCCCATAGCTAGCATATAGGATAGCATATAGGACTAGTTAGGTTTCCCCCATGGCATGAAACTATTACTAGGATATGGAATTCCAGCATAAGGCATTCTTGTAGGGTTGGGTGGATAATTAATGTTTCCTACAAGTACTTGATTTGTTGTATAACCATAATCCCAAGAGGTTTGATTGGTTACAGGTTGTGCCCCCAAGGGCTGACCTGAACTAGATGGGGGGTTAACCACATTAGTGTGGATGGGAGGGACATAAACTGTAGATTGCTATATACCATAGGTCTGTCCTTGACTAGTTACAATTCCGGTGCTAGATAACGTAGGTCGGGGTTTCCCCCCGCCACTAGAAGGTAATGCGTAACAGGAATTGAATGTTGAGACCCAGGTGCGGAAGACCTGGGAGCATTGGGAATAGACATAATATGGGAGGTGGTGGGGTTGGTAGTTTGATGTGGGTTATGGGGGGTCACTGTGCAATCTAGAATTGGTTCAATGGGTCTCGTAGAATCGACAAGTCAACAATATCCGACAGTAACAACTGCAGAACGTGATGGTAGTGTGCCCAATATATCATCTATTTTATTTTCAATCTCCTGTGCATGGAGAATAGCTGCGTGGTATTGTCTACGTTTTTATTCATCTAGAGAAACTTCTTCAGAAAAGTTTAAACGGGTTCCAAATGAGGCAATGGCTTGTCCTATAGAGGTATCCCAAAATGGAGCATTGGGACCATAATCTAGACAGGTAGTATAATCAACATGACCTTCTATGGGAGAATGGAACAAAGTATTACCCCGAGAAGGTTGTTGGACCAAGGGAGGCGAGTGTGAGGGATATGGTCCTCCACTTTCTGCAACCACATTCTCTCCCACTTGGGAGGTGGTAGTAGCTCCTTGGTCGATAGCCTCCATTAGATTTTCTCCTAAAATAGGAATAAAATCAGGTGGCAAGCCCTGTACTCTTCTGGACTATATTAGCTCAGCAGTTTGTATAGCTCCTATCTAACCTAGGGTCTCAAAAACTAGAAAACACACCAAAAATTTCCCTACTCAAACTATAGGCCAAACACGCATACTTAAATGACAGGAGGAGTTCAAATAGTTAGGTCTCTCACCAGGATTGTCAAGAAGGTGCCACTCACGATATACCTCAAGGGTACATTCTTAGTAATCTCCCCGAATGCTATTTTTGGTGTATGGCTCCAAGCAAGACGACCAAAGGGATTTTCTCAGATGGATAAGGTATCCTAGTGGGGTCTGCCGATATACGCAAGGTACGTGGTAGCTCAAATTGGTAGTAGTGTTGTCTAATGCATAACCGTTCACAAGGGGCCTTCCGATATATAATCAAGTATGTGAAGTACCTTTCTATATACCTCAAGGGTATGTGAAAGGCCACTTAATATAACGATGGTACGTGGAACAACCGCGCAAGTCCTGGGATGTAATGCGGACGAGTAATGACAGATCCTACACTTAACGACACGCGAACACGTCTCTAACCTATCACTCAAATTGCTATGTAAATTTTAACCTATAACTACTATTAATTTTAAAGTGGACGGTTAGGTGAATGCATGGAATTTTGACAGAAAAAGTAAAACCATGCAGTATGCATATGCAAATTTTTCACTTTACCGTTTGTGGTATGCCTACCTGTGGGAGGGAAAGAGAGTATTTTCTTTTCATTTTAAAACCAAAAATTTCCAAACAACAATCTTGAACAAATCAAAATCAAATACAAGCAACACTTTACAAACTCATTTCTCTTTTTTGAAAGCAATCAAAAGGGGAAAAGTCTCTTTTCCTAAAAGAAAAACAAGAAGCACACTATATGCATATGCACTCTATTTTTCAATTTTTCTTAAAACATATATAGATCTAACTTAAAACTACAATATTTTTTATTTTGATGAGATAGTACTAATGCAAAAGAGACAAAAGAACAGAGAGAACCTGAAATCTTGTGAGGCTAATCAAAGATCTAATGTCTTATGCTTAATAATGATAATGACCTAATCTCAGTCAAAAAAATTTCTTTTTAACAAGCAAAAAGAAGTCCTCTATGGAAACAAAAAATGAAATCAAGATGCTAATAAAATGGTCTTTCTTTCAGTCTTTATAACATAAATGAAAAGAGAGCTCACTACAACCTAATCTTTTCTAAAAATAAATCCTTTCACAATCACAACCAACAAGCCCAGAAGAAAATGAATAATCAACAAGCCTAGTCTAGCTTTTGAATTCTTCAATCAAACCAATATTTTACCATAGAATTTCAAACCATGAGCATTCAAATTCCAACACACAAGCCTGACAGTGCAGGGTTGAAAGCAAACAAAATAAATTTTTTCAAAAAATGAGAAAAAAAATAGTCTTGGAACAAGGCGTACCTAGCACCGCGCTGGAGGGGTCTTGATAGAGCAGTTCTTGACGACCACCATTTCTGTATAACAGGACTCAGGCGGTGGCATCGCATACTTCTAACAGAGTTCAGGCGGTGGCACCACTTGTTTCCAACAACGCATGAGCGGTTCCCTAAATAAATCCAAAACACAAAGGAGAACGAAAGATCAAGTTAGAAATTGATCAGATGATGGAAAAAATCGATGGATTGACAGTAAAAAAGGAATAAAAAGTTGAAATAATTTAGATCTAAACAGATCTGAAAGTTTCAAACCAAAATCCACTGATTCAGATGGCATATCTCACTGAATAGAGTTGGAGATGGAGTTTGGATTCGCGCAAGAGTTCAAGAACTGAGGAAGATCATATCAACTGAGATATGTACTGCTCCTCAGTGGAGTCACTAGATTTGTTATCAGGAATATTGCACCTTTTGTGGATAGAAGCTGTTCCTCTGGTCTGAATGGTTTAGATCCAGAACAAATGAGTGAACGACAAAGGATGAAGACCTTCCCTGAATACCGTAGACACCTTGAATGCTACTTCAATAGTGAACCTATGTACCTGCAAATAGATCAAACATTCAAACACATCAAAGCTACCAGAAAATAATCTACTTATCCATGTTAGTGACTAAGGAATCTAACAACATGTACATGTGAAATCAAAACAACAGTAATGTGGGACAGAAATCAGCTTTTCATTAAATATGTATGGATAAGCTTACAACCGTTTCCTTAGTGTTGATAAGCATATCCACGAGACAAACACTTCATCCCCATAAGCTCCAACTTTACTCTCTATGCTGTCTAATGGCTTGGGCTAAGTAGTCAATCCAACATCATAACAATATGTCTATAGTTCTCCCCCTCAACTATGGACATGAGCTTGTATTTATAAGGCTCAATGGATAGGAATAGTTGAGAGAATTGTGGGTGAGGTGGCTCTAAGATCCTACCATGGGGGATATTGAGCTCAACTAACCCATAATGATAGGGATAAGGGAGGACACAAGGCTCATGATCTAGAAGCCTTGAGAAACTTCTCTTTTTCCCATTTTACCCAGGGTACCACTTTTCTTCTCTTATGACAGAGCAGTTTAGATGAGAAATGCTTTTGGACCATATACGGTGGCACCGCTCCTTGAAAATAGGATACAGGAGGTGCTGAGCAAGGTACCGCTCATGGGCCACAAGGAAAGAACGGTGCTGAGTTTTTTTAAGTAGAATTGACAAACAGAGTAAGTTTCCACTCAAAGTGTTGGGATTAAGGGCAAACATGGAAGTTAAGGGTCTCATCACATGGTGGTGATAGGATTTAGGTATAACACTATGTTAAAACATCTAGGAACATGTTGTATTTTGTAACAAACCATGGGTTAATCGAATAGAATCACTTAACATGGTAGAAATTTATTGCTGGAGTTGGGGTACATCAGGAACCTACAGTAAGAGGTGTTGGAGAAAGAGAGATGGAACAGAGCTCATAAGATTCAGCTAGGGGGAGGGATGAAGAGTTAGATGAAGGTGAATATGACCAGGAAGAAAAATTAGGAGAAGCTGCAGCAGTAGCAAACCCGATAGAAGAAATGGCTAGGGTGATGGTGGTAGTAGAAGAGACTGTACCATTAACAGCAATAACAGAAGTAGTAATTGAAGAAACAAAAACAAAGGAAGAGATGGAAGTAGAAGTTGGAATAGCTACAGAAGCACCGAAAATAGAAGTCGGAGCTACGAATGCGGCAGTAGAAGAGGAAGAAGTTGTGGAAACAAGGGATTTTTAGGAAATAATCCCTCAAGTTGTTGATATTGAATCTTCATTTGAGATAAGAGGAACTTTAATTGAGGAAGAATAACTCTTGGTAGAGATAGGAGAATTTTCTATCCTTCTTATTCCACAAAGAAAGAAGAAAAGGTCAATTATTAATGGACAATCAATCGGTTTTACAAAAACAAGAAGGACCATATATTCTTGGACAACAGAGGTGACAAGTGTTGAATTCCTATTTTAAGACCTAGGGTACTCGCTAAAACACAAGAACTAGGGTAAAATATACCTATGGAACTCGTCTATCCACAATAACCTTTTGAAGGTCAACCCCAGTTGGAGAATTTGTTGTATGAAAATGAGTTGTTAAGGGAGGATATGCATGCACTTAGAGAAGAGTTACAAAGGTGGAAGGAAGCTAGTAAGAAGTAGGTAACACGGGGATTAGAAAAATTAGCAGAAGTTGCTGACTAGTTGGGAAACCCACATTCCATTTCAGAGAATGAGGAATTTTTAAGTCATGAATATGGGGATTTGTTCAAATTGTTAGGGTACAAGGTTGGGAAGATTGAAGTAGCAGCCTGGAAATTGACACATTCAATCTAAGGGAGAGATGAGATACCAAATGTGGAAGTAACAAAGGAAACAAGGCTAGAAGTGGAAATGATTCTTGATCAGGAATTACAAGAGGATGAGGCAATGCAATCTCAACATTCAGGGAGCAATGAATTGCTTCCTTCGGGAAGTAGTTCCGAGGATACTAATTTATTTTTGGACCAAGCATAACAATTAGAGGACATAGAAATAATTCAATAAAAATCCTAGCAGCCCAAAAGGATAAAAACATAATAGGATGGTGAAACAAAAGAACCAACACCCTTAAGGTATGTTGCAGAAGTTGCAACTTAGAAAAAATTCTTTGAGGAAGAAGGACAGAAGCTTAACGTTGTTACATAAGAACTGACATTCTTAAAAATATGTTGAAGTTGCAATTCAAATAGTGGCTATTGAATCTTGTGAGTTAGTAGTTCAAACTAAAGCAACAATAGCTACTGGAACTCAAGAAGCTGCAATAAAAATAGATACTACTGAATCACAAGAACCAGCGGTACAAGAGGAAGCTGCAGAGTCACTAAGATCAGTCAAGGATGAAAATAATCAAGAGACGACAAAAGAGATTTCATTATTGAAAATCGAGGCGAGTAAATGGAAATATCATGCTGGTCAATATGATAAAGGAATGATTTCTCTGTTTGAGCATAAAAAGACCATTCAATAACTTAGGAAAAAGTGGGCTGAGGATATTTTCTTCCAGGAAATGTGTTGGTAGAAAATATAGGAGAAATTGAAAGAGTTAAGGAAATACAAGTTTATGTAGAAAGAAAAAGAACAATTTTTTACCTTAACTCAAGATTTTTTTAGATGTAGAGCCCCATCTCCATCCTATCCCATGAACATGTGACTCTATTCAAAGGGGCTCTAAAAGAAGGGAGACCTTGGAAAATTATGACAACCCCCTAGTTCCTGGAGACTTTCACCTAGAGTGATTTTTTTTGAACAAAATTTGTTGTGTGAATTGTACTTGCATGCGATGGCATGTGTGATGGACTCCCAGTATAATCCGGTTCTTCATATTGGGGATATCCATCCAAGAGAATTCACCTATTTTGTCACTAATCATATGCATTGGTGGGTTTCCTCTTAAACCATTCATAGGAATGAGGACAATTCCACTCCATGGATTCATAGTGAACCTCATTCCCTTGTACCTATAATTGTCAAGTATAAGAAGCATATTTCTTTCCCTGAGAAGGTCGATCAGTTGGTTTCATTCTGGAAGAAATTCATTTCTACTTGTGTTAGTTTGATTTCTTAGCAAGAGGCCTATCCCCTATAAGGGAGCAGTCATCGATGGGAACTTTCACCCATATCTTTAAAGGAAAGGATCCATATTGCTTTGAGAATTTTAAGTATGCCTTGTCCATAGTACCAGGCTATGTTAAGTGCATGGAAACATGTGGTCCAAGCTGGTTAGGACTGAAATTCAGATTTCCACTCTTCTGGTGGCTAGATAGGAATTGCATGAGTGTTTATAGGATGACCAAGAATGAAGAAATAGATGGTTGGGTTAATTTAAATACAAGCAATGGATTTTTGTAAGCAGTGAAAAACTAGAGGCTTCCATCAATATTACTAATTTTCACAAGAAAAGTCTTGAATATGACTCAGATTTAGACTATTTGGAGCTGTTGCATGAGGACATGCAATTTGATAGTTAGGTGGAGATGTTGGGCACCAAAATTACCCCTTTTTCCTTACTCTATTTTTCCCTTTTCCCTATTTTTTCCTCTTATTTACAACTAAATATTTATCCTTCCCAAGAGAACACACATAAATATTTAAGGTATAAATCATTATTACTTGTTTCATTAATGCTTGGTTTTACTTATTATTACGAAATTTATCTTTAATTTGCGCTGATTTGTTATTGGTTCATAAGAAAGATTTAGAATCTTTAGGTGTCCCAAGTGTAACAACTCACTGCATTTGTAGATGAATAATGCCCGTCGTTAGTTGCTCGTTTGATGATTCGATCTACGCTGCTGATCAGAGAATCTTGGATGTCATTCCTCACATCTAGCTGAAACTGCCCGAGCATCTTTCCTCATTAGTTGGAACACATTGGGCCTGTGAAACCATTTAATTGAAAGTCCATTCATTGTTATGAAATGATCTTATGCAATGTAATAACAGCTGTAACTATTCTTGTTTAATTCAACAATTGAGAGATCATAGATATTCATGGCTACTCGATATTAGTGTAACTGAATTGTTCCATCTCTATATAAGTATGAACAGGAAAGTGGAGCTAGGGGTTGGAAATTTAAGATAAGTCATAGAAGAGGAGACTGTAACTATACTTTGATCATTTTAATAAAGGAGAAGAAATTCTATATACTATTTTGTTCTAGATCTTGTCAAGCCTTCAATAACATCTCCGTTCAAAGGACTGGGACCGCCTTCTTACAGAGCTGTTGGTAGTAGTAGATGTTTTAGTTTAGTTATTTCTGTTTAGTGTTGGATTTCAATTCGATGCATTTATAAACAATTGCAACAATGCTTATTAAACAATTGCATTATCATATTTCTATTTGGATTGTTGTAATAGTGTGGTGTGACAATCGACTGTGTAGGATAATACTTTTTCTTTATGCAAAGTGTGTTAAATAGTCGTAGCTGTTAAAGATAAGCTCAGCTCCTGTGTAGTATTGTCATTTGTCTTTCTTGGAATTTAGTGAATTAGATAGATCATTGCTTTTATGAATTGGTTGTTTTATTGTTGGTTTGTGATCGTTCTGGTTTGGTAAAATAGGATTTAACTCCTTGCAAAAGTAATTCTAAATCGATTCATTCTTAGATCATAAATTGTAGAATTGATATTGTAGGAATTAGAAGTCCTTTAAGTTCTTAGATTGATAATTTAATTTGGGTTTTATGGGAAGCTGAGTTGACTGAGAAGTGATTAGGATTGAATGATTTATATTTTAGTAATCATCTACTAAAATGTTTGTGCATATATTTTACAAGTTACATTTGAAACAAGCAAACTTCCCTGGGTTGACAATTTATATTGAGCACTCTGCTTGTTATAGAAATTAATGAGTATATAGAGCGATCTTTTCAGCGCCAAAATTACCCTTTTTTCCTTACTCTATTTAGCCCTTTTCCCCTATTTTTTCCTCCTATTTACAATAAAATATTTATCCTACTTCCCAAGAGAAAATACATAAATATTAAAGGTATAAATCATTATTACTTGTTTCATTAATGCTTGATTTTACTTATGATTATGAACTTTATCTTTATTTTGCGCTGATTTATTATTGGTTCATAAGAAAGATTCAGAGTATTGTTGGCAAGCAACACCCTTCGGAGCATTTTTTTTTTTTTAACAACAAATAATTTGAATTTTGATAATGTTCAAGCAGTATTGATTCTTTTGTCTTGATAAGAAAACTCATCATTGATATATTAGGAGTGCCCTAAGAATCTTTGATTCTTAAGGCACTCTTGACAGTAACTTACTGGGCTAATCCATTTTGACTAGTTGAACATTAGTAGCAGTGAAAATTCAACTCTTATGATCTTAATTCTTCATTTCTGTCAGTCATCAGAAGGATTACAATTACAGAAGATTAGTAGCTCCTATGTTTCC